>JAQGCA010003435.1:0-11806 GCA_034698945.1 Protaphorura quadriocellata | reverse complement strand
AAGAAAAAAATGCTATTTCCGGTTGTTTACTAGTTACCGACTCTCCTTACTTAAAACAAACGGTTGAAACTTCTTGCAGAATCCTATTGTATACATGAGTCAATCAAACTAAAGGACTTCCAATTTATTACGTTTTATTATTTAATCCTTGCGTTGGAATTTTAGATTGCATTGATTTATTGTGATTCGGAAACTTAAGCACAAGTAGTAGTGGAGACTTTCGAATGAACAGGTGGCCTCGAGCTGTCACAAAATTGTATATTTATAAAACTTTCTATGAAGTCATGAAGTTATAATAATTTAATCACAAAACAAAGGGCCAACAGCTTCTAGTATAGTATTTTTAAATTGACATTCTGAAAAATGACTGACAGAAGCTCTGGCTTGGAACCGAATTGTGGATCTGGCTTGAGGCCCCATAAGTATGATATCTCGAACAGCTTCAGCGTAATCTAGTTCAT
This sequence comes from Protaphorura quadriocellata, assembly GCA_034698945.1. Classification (NCBI taxonomy): domain Eukaryota; kingdom Metazoa; phylum Arthropoda; class Collembola; order Poduromorpha; family Onychiuridae; genus Protaphorura; species Protaphorura quadriocellata. The sequence goes on along the minus strand of JAQGCA010003435.1, from coordinate 11,345 downwards.
CATTTGCGAGAAAGCCATTTCGGAATCCGTCATATTGCATAACAATATCCGCCCTTGGACCTCCAGACTTGTTAGCCACCATTATAACGCCGGCCGCCATGCTTTCGACAATACCTTTGAAAATAAATAACGATTTTGTACTCCGGTCTATAATCTTTCCAAGTGTAATACGAGGGAAGATTATTATATTCTGTGGAAGTATTATAACTTCCTCCATCACTAGAGCACTAAAAGAATTCTATCATTTAGACGACCTCATTTGAGTATGATTTGCAAAATTAGAGCTCATTCAGAGAAAGACTTCCTTAGGGAGATATTTGAAATTGGGGTGTCAAAACGGACTTATCACTACACGTTAGCCAGCCCTTTCATCAATTCACAAATTCGGTTGGAGCGATTTTAAAAATTCTAAAACTGGAATTCATTACAGGATTCAGGATACTACGTATAAAATTTGGTGGTACTTACACACTCCTCGGATCCTGCGTTCAAATACGAGAATACGACAGTGTCCCAAACCTTAAGAACCTTTTATGTTTTTTGGACTAGTTTCAATTTCAACTCCAATTAGAATATTGGGGAATTATTTTTCATTACGCCAAAGTGGAGGGTGAACTCGCGAAACATTATTTTTCTAGTTGCACATACGATTGCTTAAATTTTGAGCATATCGTAATCTTGTCTTTCTGTGATCATAATTTATTCGTTTTTGGGGATGTTTTGTTTGTTGGTATCTTATAAAAGAGAAACGTAGTCTTGTCAGTTCGAAGTGACGGTCTCACCATCTTAAACCGATGTCACTTGCCCCAAAAATTTTCCAGTGCTTGCGCATAAGTCTGTCTACGTTTAATAAATATTTCATACATTTCACTATCGCTATTATTTTCTAAGGTTAAAAATTTAACTCATTTTTGTTTTATGGGTAGTAACTTCAAATGTAACAAATACAGAGCGCGCTTAAATTTCCTGATGTCAAACTGGAGGCTGAACTTGTGAACCATTATTTATTCTGTAGACCATACGTTTCGCTAAATTTTGAGCCTAAAGTTGTTCCTCACGATCTGTGATAATAATTTCTTTAATGTTCAGAACGTTTCGTTAGTTAATCTCTTATGAAAGAGATATTCAGTCTTGTCATGTTGAAATGACGTTCTTACCACCTTATATTGAAGTTACTTGTCCTAGAATTTTCCCATCGGACAAGCTTAAGTGAGACAAGGGCTGACCAAACTTTCATACATCCAGTTATCGACATTATTTACCAAGGCCAAGAATACAATTTCTGCACTTGCTCAATTTTCATTTAATCATACTTACGTCCGTTTCTCAGCTTCAAATATATCGCCATGGGGGAGTTCCTGTCCAATTTATTCTAAAAATTTGAACTTAAAGTTAATCACATATTGTCTAGACCATGTAATTTGTTCAATATTCCAGGGACATGGGAAGTTATATTTCCACAAAATATAATAATCTAGCCTCGTACAAGGCGGCAGCTAAGGCATGAACTTTGTACACCTAATACTAGAATGATGTCATGATAGCCGTCACAGAAAAAGTCGAGAGTAACGCTAAAGGTGTACTTACTCATTCCAAAAGGCTCGTTCCATCTGGAATGTAAGCCAATCATACTCTGAGCCAATTCTTCCTTCATATCGTTGTACGATAGATTTATTTTAAAGATTACATTATCTTCAACAGACAAATGTTTGCACAGATCCTCCATGTCTTTTACTCTCAAAGCATCTTCCAAAGTTCGACAGCTTCCAATTAGCGTAAGGCGAATTCTGTCCCACAGATCTTCGGTCAACAACTGTCTTAGTTGAAAAAGGGTTCTAATTTGGAGTGGATGGTCTTTGTCTGGTCTGAATGGGGCGACTGAAACTATTTTGATGATTCGTCTCCCCCCAGTTTCTTCATTGATTGACAAAGTACTCAAATCTTCTACACAACATGGAGGGTATATTTTGTAAGTTCTAGATGGACAATCCCACAAATAATTTATGTGATCTTCAGTCCAACTGGAGTTCACCATGATAATATCGCAACACCGTCCAGCCCAAGCATAGAATTTGGCAAATATTTTGTAATATAAGAGTTTCAACATGGATACGATTGGACTGATAGAAGTCTGACTTGAGTTATACGATTCTGTCTGATAGGTCCCGTTTTGAAGCATTTCTCGACAAATACTTGGAGAATTTATGTAAGCAGCAACGCGTGAACCTCCTATGTATTTAAAAAGAGGCAAGGTGAAAGCATAGCCTGATGTGTCAATGTAGACGTCTGAAATCATAACATATCATCAATTGACCCTCTTACTATCGCTTGATTCAAGGAAACTGTATCAGTATACAATGATATACTTACCGGGCACGCATTTTAAAATGGCTTCCACTCCTAAATATATCGAACCAATGATTTCTCCAGACAATGGGAAATAAGGGCGCTTTGTGCATTCCACCCATTTACTTCCGTGTAAATACACAAATTCGACAAGTGACGCCTGAATCGTAATATTAAAACGTGTCTTCGCAGATGAAATAATTTTCTCCGGAGATAAATCAGTGTCAGCAGTGTACACGATGTAACGGAAGTTTGGGTACCTTTAATGAAAGTCAGAATTTATTATATGTATTATACTTTGTTTACAGTTAAGGAACCAAAATCCGTTTACTTTGTAGAATATGCAGCGGAGTTAATCAAAGTCATTTCTTTTCTTTCCGACTCCGATTGAATTCCTCGTTTCTATTTTAGAAATTCTAATACTGATTCTACTGCAATTCCTTAAACTTAGAGTCCATTTTTCAACTTCAATTATTTTCAATTCAAATTTCTATCCATTAACAATTAGGTGGTGAAGTTCCACGATTCTCTCTTTCTGCATGGGCCTATATTCTAAAACTGACTATTTTCTAGCGATTTCCCTGGGCGGGCTTAATTGCTAGTTGATATTGAGGACAGAAAGTTGACAGATTGCTTAAATACAGCATACCTGTTTTGAAGAACGCTCAATAGAGACCACAAAACTCGGTCTTCCCCATTTCCGGAACTACAGAACGGGTGAAAGAATCCAACCGAGAAACGGTCATCATGTGATTTCTCAGCAGTTTTCCTTCTCTTCAGATTCTGCCAAGTTTGTAAAGGAAAAAGCCATAAATATTTATTTTGGGCTTCAGTGCCTTAAATCAATACATGTTTGAAGCTTCCTCTAAACCTTAATCTGATAGACCACCTCAAAGTAACTATATGGGTAATTATAAATACGGAAACAACTTATTTCTGAAAGAAGCTGAAGAAAGGCTGAAAGGGGTTTTGTACATGTTTTTACCTGAGAAAAGACCAGTATTCCTGCAGCAAGGACTATTACAGAAATTGTCCCAACGGATAACAGGGTCAACATTAACATCCTAATTAAATTCTTTAAAATAGTCCGTATAAAAAAGCGAGAGAATTGCGATGCTTTATATCTCCCAGAACTATAGGATATCCAATGTATATTTCAGTGTATTAATCCCCGGGTTTTCCAACTTGTCGGACTCTCCGAACCCAAAATTCGGTTTTCCTGTGAAGCGCAGGGTTTAGAATTATTTGTATTCGAATATACTGACGATATTAATATCCACAATACAATAGTAAGAAAAGGTTTCCAGTGTCTCCACTCGGTTAAGCTCAAAAATAATTACGCTGCTCATAATGTCACAATATATGCGAACTACAAACAACCCAATTCTGTATCTAGGAATTTTGTAAATTGCTCCAGATTCAGTTGGGGTGAATAAATTCATTGGATTGATATCGTTTTCGGCAAATGAATGGGAAAATACTGTACCGTTTAATACTAAATTATCACAAATTGATGCAAAAGAAACATTACAGAAACTTTAATTTTGCTTCAACTAAATATTTAACAAATCCAGAGTATACAAATAAATATCAACTAAGTGAAAGTATACACACATTATATTTTGTGTGTACACCGAAATAATATATAATATCAGCGGATAAAGAATAATATGTATGACAAAATCATTAACAACTCTATATAGAATAGATATTTTAATGTATGTATTATATTACAAGTAACCTAGGTAATAAGGTAATACCGGAGAACTGATATAGCCCCGGGGCTCTATTTGCAAAATCTCTCACCAGGTCAGTCGCTTTCTCCACTTGGCATGGAGAAAGTAGGGAAAGGTACCCGGGTTGTAATGGAGACCGGGTTCAATTAGAGACCGGGCTTTATCAGAAGTTTGCCGGTAGATAATTTATTCGCTTAGGCTTTTCAGGGTTAACTGTTGTAAACAAGCGAATCGTATACATTGCGATATGGAAAGCCAGACGCACACTTACGAAAAGGTTGCATTTGGGAGAAAACAGCGATTTCTGTTTCTAGTTAGAGTCAAAAAAAATTTCATCTTTAAATTATTCAGCCGGTTCGGTTGTAGATATTTGACAAAAAATAATTTGATGAAATCAATTTTTAAAAAATTAATTTGATTTTGTAGTTCATCAATTTAATAACTCTCGAGCAATATGATCGCAATCGCGAGGATCACTGTGACATATTGTACATCTCAAAGTAAAAAGTGTGTACTTCTTTGTCGCACATGGAATAATTGGCACACTTGTGCACATTTAATGAGTCTAAAGCTCTAGACTATGATGTAAGTGCAGAGATTTGATTAAAGAGAACTGAAGAGCAGAAATTGTTTAGTATAAAGTTATTTAGTGTTACTTTGAGACAGTGAGTGAGATCGAAATCTATTTAGTTGCAGGACATGAAAGAAGTGGGAAAACCCGAACGACTGAGCCGTGAATGAATTGGAATTCTTCGGACACAATCTGTCGTTACAATTAATGTGGAGTTCACGGGCACCTTCTGTTCTGCGAAATTTTGGTCGATTTTCAACTTCATACCAATCTTTTCAATTCTACACATCAACTGTTTCACCGACGATTCGTTCAGAATTAGGTCTGAGGGTAAGAAATACGAACTCGCTTAAATACATTTTGACTAGTATTTTTATGATTAATATATCTGTTTATCACATCCGCCGTGAGGCATGTTCAAACATTCGAGTATTTTTCATGGATAATAAATAGTTTATCTTTCCATTTGGCCTGAGGAACAACTGTGAATCTACTATAGGAAAAAACGTCGTTCGACGACTGCAGAAATTATTTCTAGGAAAACCAGACCATTTAGGACAGAGTAGTTCTAGTTCTAGTTCTAGATTTGCTGGAATTTTTGGGATGGAAATTAATTTTGTGTGTGAGCTTGCCCAGTATTTTAATGCTGGATTCAATTTTTTTGAACGAACAGAATAGGGCTTATACTTTCACCTTGCAATACCCCTTTACCGACTTCTAAATAATTAATCACTCTCACTTTCCACGTCTTAGCGTCTTAGCTATTATTATTTTATCTTTTATCTCTTATCTCTTAGCTATTATTTTATATTATTTAGCCTTATTATACGAACATAGGTTACATTCCACCCTAAGTTAAGTAGTAACTTTAGTTTATCTTTTTTTTTGAAACAGAAAATGTCGAGCGAAGTTGAGAAGGCCAAGAGTGCTGCGGCAGCGGCAAGTCAGCAAGACACTATCTTCAGCAAAATCATTGACAAAACTATTCCTGCCAAGATTATTTATGAAGATGATTTGTGTTTGGCATTTCATGATGTCAACCCTCAAGCCCCGACTCATTTCCTGGTCATCCCAAAGAGACGTATCGCAATGATGAGCGATGTCGTTGATGATGACACTCAGGTAATCACAGATTAATTGCGGCATCGAAATTAAGATAGCGAAATTCAGAGCAAGATTTCAGAAATACTATACCTGCTAAATAATAATTTGCCGGACGCACCGTAGAACATCGCTTATTATGTGGATCGTAACGTAGTGAAGGTCTACATTACCATTTTGTTTGAGTTCTCTGTCTGTCCGTCCGTCCGTCCGGGGGCACGATAACTTTCGCAATTCTTCTCTGATCAACTTCAAACCTGACTTGTATGACCCTTGGACCATAGCTCCCGTCTATCGAACTACTACTAGGGGTACTACACTATTTAAAACTGCTCAACATGCAGCGGTAAATTAATCAAGATTGTTGGAAGCAATATCGATTCTACGACGAGAAACTAGTTTTTGGTTTTTGGTTTTTGGATTTGTTTTGTAAAACTACATTGACAAAAATACCGTAGCAACAGCAACTGTTGCAGATTCCAGTGCATAAAATTTCGAAACCTACTTTTCAACATGTTCTTGCACAGTAATGAAATAAACTTTGTTCCCTGTGATTTCTGTGCTTCATGGTGACATCTGGTTAAGAAATCTTCTTATTGAAAGCTGGTAAATGCGCAACGGTATATAAATTATGTCAGTATTCATAGCGTCGCATATGGACGGGTACTTTGCTACCCTGATTTCACTTAATTAGCATCCGGTTCATAATATCAGAAATCGCGGATATTTTATGATTTGTAAAAATTGGTCAGATAGATCATTCTAGAATTTTCATCACGAACAGACAAAATTCGAGATCTTAAGCCCCGATTCATGTCATATGACTGCAACCAAATGCCGAGCTGGTAGGATTAACTTAGAAATTCTATTTCTGTTGTGCAAACGATTAGAACGGCTACGAAAGTACGAACTAGTACAATTTCGTATAACAGAAACCACAATCTAAGAATTAACCAAAATGGTACCTCAGTCGCCTCTCCTCTTTCTCTCTTTCCTCCCACTTTTCTCTAACTCTTCTCCCGCTCTTCTTTCTCTCTCTTTCCTCCCACTTTTCTCCCGCTCTTCTTTCTCCTTCTCTTCACTCGACTCTTTCTGTAATCTCTCTTCTTTCTCTTCTTTCTCTCTCTTCTCATAGTACGATCCACATTCTTAGATAGCGCTTGCGCGGTTTATTTCTTTGAGACAGTTATTTAGCTTTCTTTTAGTCCTATGAAAGTTGTCTCTACGGTTTGGCAGTTTTAATATTCTTGTTTATCATAAATCAATGTAAAGGTAGTTGTATCTATTCGTTCAAAAATTTCAGCTTTTGGGTCACCTATTGCTTACTGCGAAGAAGGCTGCAGATCAGTTAGGGCTTTCGAAGGGATACAGAGTCGGTAAGAGTTTTGTACACATGATTTTGAAGCATTCCGAACAAGGTAATGTCTGATTTTTCTCGCAAAACAGTAATCAATAATGGACAGGACGGAGCACAATCGGTGTATCATTTACACATCCATGTTTTGGGCGGTCGTCAATTGGAATGGCCCCCTGGTTAAGATCGTCAAAACCTTCCTTTCTCTTGAATATAAAATTCAACAATTCATGAATGACTGTAAAATTAGAAGGTTGGCTGGATTTTTGCTTTAAAGTAGGGTTTTCTGGAATTACCTTGGTCTTACCAGTATGGAGTATAATCCTTGCCAATAAAACCAGGATTATTCAAGAAAAACTTGGTTTAAAGCAACGAACTCAGCAAATTAGATTTCATAAATGGTCACTGTTCAAATGAAACACCAGAATTCTATATCTTTCACTCAAATACATTTATCGAATATCAGCCCTGATATGTATACACTCTTGTCTTATGCGAACTACAATAAAAAAAATTCTCGAAAAATCTTGACTTATTATTGTTCCTGGTGGAAGGTTGGGGTTCTGGAAAATAACAAGGCAAAATGTGTTCGGATGACCGTATTCGTAGCTTGACTTACTAAGTAGTCAACGAAATAATTAAGAGTTACGCTAGTTGCAGCAGGAGACAAAATAATGTTCTTAATACACCAAACTGATAAGCTTAGCACAATACATTTATTTCAAAGAGTAATTTTTGGAACAGCAAAATGTTTTTCCACCGTTTGGAGTAGGGACGACGAGCTTATAATTTACTGTAATATTCAATTTCATCAAATCATCACAACGTTTAAAATAGGCATAATTGAGAAACGAGGAAGGCTAAGTAGATGTTACAGTCATAATATTAATAAGAAATATTTCTCAAACTTTGTATTACTAATTCTAGCTCCTAGCCCTAGTCCATGTCTTGGGCTTAAATTGTTTCACTTCTAATTCACCAAGCAACATAGGCGTAAAATGTTTGAACAAAACTCTTTCCGTAAGAAATGATAAATTAAATGAAGTAAGGTAGACAGGGATTAATGCATAGTCTATTTTTCATTAGGCAACTTGGCATATCAATCTCACCAAGACATGTTTAGATACAACGTCAGCTAACGGAGAATATGTGCGTAGCATACAAATATATAAGCCGGGCCTCTAACTATAATCTAAAATTTTTTTTGCCCTTACAGTGTAACACAATAATAGCCACATTTAAAAGAGATATTTATTCGGTTTGGAGTTGACAGTTTTTTTTTTACAAATGATATACTCAAAGTTCAAAACAGTAAAATGAAAATGAAATCAATCCGGGGTTCTTTTTCGTGAATTGAAACTGAAGAGTCACGGAACAAAAGTACTAGTAAATTGACTGAAAAGTTAGAACAAAAACACTTCATGAAATATTGTTTAGGTACCAAATGTATTGGCACCAAATGACTGCTACTTGAAAGCACTGAATGGAAAGATTTCTCAACCCACAATTCTAGCCTAGATATTCTACAGCTTTATCAATTTTGTGGAGAGCTCGACTCGATCCTTACAAGCTTCATCTCAATCGTTTCTTTTTTGTAACTAAACTCCGATAGCCCAACTATTTATGTAGTATCTTATCAACTTCCTCCCCGTTTTCACCATTTTGATATTTTTGAAACATTTTTTGGACAATTTTCAATTGCTAAGCAACTACCACTCTACCTCCATTATTTAAACTTATTTTTATGCATATCATGTATCAAACTACCCCAGTGAATGGATACTATGAAGATTCACTTGTTCGAGTGACTGTTATCTTGTATTCAATTGCCTTAACATGTTTTCAAAATCCGTCTCTACCCCTTCATGGTTCCATTAAGAAGATCTCCTTTGCTTGTTTTGTCTGTTGGAACAAAGATAAAAAAAACATTAATGAAACCTTTATTGCCCGGTCAAATTATGACACTGACGAGGGATGCACATCGCTTGTAACTCATCGCTTGAGTACTGTTATTGTGGTTTTGCTTCTCAAGTTTATGAACTTTTTGGACCTCATCAATGAATGGGTCTACTCTCTTTGGGGTTTCCGCGGTTGTTGGTATATGACTTTAATCAATTTTGTGGTCTCACATAAAGTAATCTACCGTAAATGACTTAATAGACCGCTGGTGCTGAATACCGAAAATCGAACGCGGGTCTTCTTTCTCCGGCTTTATTCATGTACTCTAATGGAGAAAGTGGTGAAAGTCTTTGACCTCTGAACTCACCTGAATGCATACACCGCGGGTGCTCTATTATGTCATATTTACGGTATTTATCGAATACTAGATTTATATGAGATTGAGATCCGAGGCCAATTCCTCTCAAATTAATATCCGAGCTTACATTTTACTCCCCAGTGGGCTTCTGTTGGATGGCGGTAATGGAGAGTCGCCGGATATTCGGCTTGTCATACTCTTCCATGCTCATTGTTCGTTGTCGGAGCAATTGAGCAGGCGTTTCTTCTGCTCCTCCAGAAAATGTTCTTTGTCTCTCCACTCCGGGCATTGTCACTGAAGTCAGAAGACCTTGACCTTTGCAGAAAAGCAAGATGCTCTGTGCAACTTTGTCGGGCTAAAAAAATGGAGAATATTATTTATTGTTTGGTTAATTCTAATATTACAAAGTCTTTGTATAATATCCCAAAAGCTTACTGCTTCATTGATGACATCTCCAACGTCATCAATCTTGAGCAGCTGAGTCTTTTGTTTATTCATGAGAGCAAGGATGCCCTGAACTGTGCTTCTATAATTTCAAAGCAAGCTAAATTAGAGGGATTTGAATCGATTTCAACAAAAACAAACGAGTAACGTTCATGATATCTCTCTCATGTATGTTCCAATGAATGAAATGGCTATTCGTGTGACAAAATGATTTGGGGCATTTTGAACATTTCAATCCATAATTTTATGTCATTTCATAAGTAGTAATCTTCAATAATACTTTTCTTGATAAGAGCGTCGAATATACCGTTAGAATGAGCAATTACTTGAAACAATAGTGAATTCTTTAAATCATTTTACTCCTAAAAACCATCCTGCACACGGAGACACATTCGTTTACGAAATTTACTTTCTCGCAAAATGACGCAAGTATCGAATCCATAATATGTTGACTATTTCCAAAGATGAAATGCTTATATGTACATACATGCGGGATGATGGGTTGAACCGTTACAATCTCCAGAGCAGCGGTAAAAATTAATTTTAAAATTCTACTTACGTGTATGATCCCTTAGTTCCGGCCAACAACAATGTATCAATCTTTAGGTTCTTCTCTAGCAGCCCGGTTATGTCCTTTCGACTATAAAAATTATAAAAATTATTACAACTAAACGCCCTAATTCACATAATGTCTACTAGTTTTATCAGTCAATTCTTTTTGTAATACTTTCAAATAGCTAGGATATAATTTGTAAGAATGATGATACAGGATAATCCATAAATCGTTGCTGTTTGGGAGTGAACCGGTTGAAGTGAGAAAAATCAGATACGTTCTTAGGTAAATTACTTGTACGTTACTTATGTATATTGACTACCATTACAGAAAACAGATTCAATATCTGGTGGATATTCCAGTTCATTTAGTAATCAAATCGCCGTAATGACTACATTTAATTTTTTTTGGTATCTACCATGAAGTCCCTATTATACAGTAAGAACATTTTACAGAGCCTACCAAGTAGTCCAGTAAAAGAGAAAGAGAGAAACCTCATCTAAACATCACTAATGGAGTGATTTTGGGGATTAAGGACGCTTATCACAACAAACTGCCATGGAGGTTTACTTGTAATTTTTTTGACTCATCATTTCCATTATCCTATCTGTTCGGCCGGACGGATCGATCTGGAATTTGTTGTGCTGGTACCCAATGATGCCTCACTTGAAAAATAATTCTTTTCGAAGGACTAGCAAGAAAAACCAACGGTTGCCTTAACAAGAGGATTGTTGACAGTGGGCCGAGGCTCGAAATCCAATATGTTGCGGTCATTAATCTTTAACGGGCAGAGAGGACCGTTTTGACCAAACTTTTGTGGTGTCGGAGGAACGGCGAAAGTTTGGTCAAAACTTTACATTGACCGGCATGAACGGGCAAATGTAAACAACCAAGAAACAAATTGTAAAATACGTTGGAGACAAGGGGAAAGTGCAGGATTTTTTTTTCGGCAGCCAAAATAAAAAATTCGGAACAAAATTTTG
>JAQGCA010003434.1:0-11808 GCA_034698945.1 Protaphorura quadriocellata | reverse complement strand
TTTATTACTCACAATCCCATGATGAAAATATAACCATTAAACTATTCTGATGAGTGCGCTCTTCATAACACATCACACGCTCTGAAGAATTAACTAGTCAGAGTAATTTTAGTCATAGTTTCTTCAGAACCTTTCCGTACGGGATGTCAACAAACATCCCTTCCTTTGATGCAGACTTGAGAAATCCAGGGGTATTTGGAGGTTTTATTGGGCACAACCATATAGGATAAACCTGTAAATTCAAATGATCACAATGATTGGAATCCTCTAGACGACTCGAGAAGTGGAGAAAACTAGAGACTCACTTGAGTTTCTTTATCCACAAAAATCAAAGATTCCTTGAGTCGATTCAAAGGAAGGGTGAAATCTTGCAAGACGTGCATATGGTTCACCAAATCTTTGCAGTAACTCGGCAATGAAAGGAAAAGATGCGGCGGCAATGGTAGAATCCATCCAAGGAGATAACGGTAAAGAACATTGTTTGCAAATTTGAAGGCATATTCCGATTCCCAAAAGCAACCTTTGTCGTGGCGGTGGAGATAGTCTTGTAATGGAATGTATTCAACATATGTCCCGGAGGAGGACTTCTGGAGAAAAGTTTCAACGTGTTTGTGAAACCAGGGCTTGTACCATTTCGAAATGGAATTGACCTTGATCAACATAAAAATATATGTAATGGATGAGCACTAAACGCATAAAGTTGCTCAATTTACCTTTCCGGTTTCGGATTCCGAAGTCATATTTCCAATCATGACGACGCCTTTCTCCAGACTGAACATAATTCCTTCAACATGGTCATTTCCGGACTCACGGAGTGTCTGGGACGTAAAGACTTCAACAGCCTCGTCGAGGGACTGGACTGGAATGTATTCCAACTTCATATACCTTTGTAAATTTACCATTTTGTTACAAGGAAATCGTTTAAGTATACGTAGAATATTCGTACATGTTTGTAATTACTCTTTCGAAGGAATTATCATGAGCGTGGCCGCTGTCAGAAAGCCTAGAGTTCCGTGTGACCAAGGAATAGAGTAGAACAACTCCGCGTTCTCAGTCTGCAGATTCAAATTAGCAATTATAGATTTTTGGTATTCAATAAGTGTGTGTCGACGTATTTGTTAAAGGAGATAATTCAGGCGAACAGTAAAAGACTGTCAAGCATTTGAAACTGTCGTACTTCGCCAGGCATTACATGCATTATGAACGATATATATGTGTCAATTCTATGTTCAATTCCATACATACATGCCGTGATCCGAGAGTATACATCAGTAAAATGTAGACGGACTGCCATTAGGGACAGAGGAAGCATACAAAAAATCACATTCCTACTGAGATTTCGATTTTCGGTTCCGGGTTGCGTGATACGCACTGTATGGGTTCATTCGATGTGATCAGTTAAAGTTTCTCTTTAATTAAAATGTTTTTACGTCGGACTTGTTGGAATGTCAGAGAAATGCTCTGGACTCTGTAAAGAAGGACAATTTTACCCCGGATTCCAGTGCTGTGCAATAAGAGTGAAGAACAGTCATTCCAATTTTACTATTATTCAACGAGTGTCGGCCAAATCTTGACCATGGTGCAAGTTTGGAGACGTAACAAAAATATTATATTTTCCACTAAACAGATTTGCTGAATATTTTAGCGGAATCTGTGGAACAGTCACCGGGTGAGACATTTCTGAAAAAGTGGTGTTTGGGTTACCGTCCTAGTTTTTGACATCCGGGAAATGATTCAGACATCTTGAAATTTAGTTTTGCATCCAGCTATTACTTCCATTTTCTCAAACCAAATTGTTGAATAGCGGCGTAAGTGTCAGATGTTTCTATGGCTATGTGTTAGTGGCTGTTCTTTGATATGTCCATTGACTGCATTCACATTGAATGAAAATGCAAAGGTGTCCCTTTCGTACTTTCCGGTAGCATTCCATCCAAATCAGGCTAGTCTGGCCGTGACCTCATTCCACTAATCCGCCACTATCTATACGACTGACGGCAGCAGCGATCCAAGTAATGAAGCCCCATGCTATAGATATGACTTACTGATCTCAAGGGCTAAGCAAGGAAAAACCTTAGATAAGTGATTGCACATTTCCGTGTTATGTGCTGGAGTCTTCGCCCATATCTTTGATCTTTGTTACTTGACTGATTACTTTTTTAATTTTTTGTTAAACCGCATTACACAATTTATACTCATGTGCCGGAGACGTTCAACTTACGAAGGGTTTCGAATCAACATTGTACAAAGCCTACAGTTAAACATGGATGGTGAAAAAAGAAATAAAAAAAGTTGGAAGCAATTATAGAAAATTAATTTCCTACTGAAGAGAAAGAATGTTTGGAAATGTGAATAGAAGCAATACCTCGTAAACCACTTCGTAAAGAAGCGAAGTGCGTTATTAGATTAGTACAGAAAATTTACAAGAATACAAAACAAAGTGTTTCAAATCAACATTGTGTAAAACGTCCATGAATCAAACGAATAATAAAATATGAAATAAAAAAAGTTGGAAGCAATGATAGACATGAATGTTTGTAACGAAAAGAAATGAATGATACGCTTGTAAATGTGAATAGAAGCGTTACCTCTTAAACCAAATGGTAAGGAAGCGAAGTATCTTATAAGATTGAGAAAAAGAAGTTTGTGGAAGCAATAATACAAAATAATTTGTGGAGAGAAATGAATGTTATGGTTGTAAACGTGAATACAAGGGATATTTCTTAAGCCAATCGCTATGGAAGCGACACCGCGACATTGTTTGTGTATTCCAACAGAACTGCCAGAGAATCCGTTGTCAACAAAATTTGAAACGCTTCCCTACCCCTTTCGGCACGACCTCCTTTTAGTTTTTAACTATTTTATTATCTAGCGGTGTGGAGAGTCTGATTTGTAATAATTTGACAGTTTCTTTCATTGAATTTGATTATTAAAATTATTGTTGAAAAGTGGACTATTTTTCTAAGTTGGCCTGCGAGTTATTGAATAGGAAAAACCAATGTCAGAGGTTTAGTCTAAGGAGTCAGAGTGAATCCGTGAATTCGTTTAATCACTAATCAATAACACACAGTTTATTCCATAACTCACGACACTCCGACAAATCATTTTGAGCAGTTATTGTATCGGGTAGATATTCTGAACCGTTCTAAATTGAGACTGGATAGATTGATCTTCTGTGGATAGAATTTGGTACTCAGGAGGATGTGATTTGTACTCAATTCAACAGAAGAATTGCTCCGAATATACTTGTATAGACGTTTCAACCTCAAAATGCGGACATAGAAGCTTAATTTAGATTTTATTTTCGCATATTGAATTTGCCGCCTGTGTACATGTTTATTCCGAGCAAGATTTCGATTTGGTGAATGGAAGTAATAGCTGGATGCCATACCAAATTTAACGCCGACCCATGGGGTTCGAAGAGATTTAATGGGTCCTACCGGTTTTGGGGGTTTTAATGTGTTTTAGTGGATTGTTTATGAGATACATATATATAAAACTACCATAGCAATGTGCAACAAAATCGAGTTTCGAGCTATAAACTCAACCTTCTGAACTTAGTGTTTATTATATAGAATATGTTAACGTTTTACACAAAGTGAGCTACTCGAATAATCAGAATTTGAGTTCAAGTTGCAATAAATATAGTAAGGAAGTTATCCACACAATATTTTTCTTTCGTCGGAGATAACAGATCTCATCGTCGAAAATCATCTTTCAATCCTAATCACGCTTATCAGGTAGATCAAAACGTGACAGGGCTGGACTACAATTAAATATAGGTTAATTGATAGTTGTTAGGCATTTGAACGTGCGCATGGCGATGTACATTTATTTTCCGAATTATCATGATTCTGAAATCTGGTCCAATAAATAAATTTGAGCCAATTATTTGACCATTGAGTATGAAAATTTATGAAATCATCAAAATCCCTAAAACCCCTAGGGGTTTTGAATATGTTGGGTGCTTTAAAACCGTGTTAAACCATTGACTGTACACACTGTCACTGTCACCGAACAACTATCTTTTGTCCTAACTTGAGCTCAACTAAACTTAAAACTTTATAGATGCTACTCATACTGAATAATTGATTTACTATCACTGGACTATTATTATAACAATTAGAAATTAGGCAATTAGGCAGACACCGCTTCATAACTATTTTTAGAATTGTAATAAGGAATACCTTTGAACAGCTAACCAATCGTCCGTCTGGAAGCACAACTTCATAGCTGAGACAGATACTTTGAAAGAGACCATATTTGTGAGAAGACGTCTCTATCCCCGATCCGCATATTAGTCCACCTTCAGATCAATTCATCGGTAAACCAAAATAACTGAAATGGTATAAAATATTGTAGTGCTGTTAGACGTACCGACTGTTAAGTCACTAAACTCAGGCAAAACTGGAACAATCCATCCCCTCTCCAGTAAGTAGGACGACAGCCTTCCCATTGACATCATCGGCTCAACCGTGATTGTCTTTGGTTTTTGAAATAATTTGAAAATTAAAGCTCCAAGACACAAACTTACCTAATTAAATAATTTCAAGATTACCTGGTTGTCAGTGTCCAAACTAATGACACTTCCTAAATCAACATTGATTTGGGTCATGGAACTCTTGTAAATTGGCCTTCGGAAAGATATGCTCATTCCAAGGGGCCGCGCGGTGCACATTTTATTTTTTCTACCATTTCGAATCCACTCCAGGACCTGCAGTAATTAATCAGTACTGTAAATAATTTTGATCCGATACTCTAAAAGCAAGACAGTAATCTAAGTTAGAACTCCTTGGCTTACCTGCTTTTGAACATCTTTGACTCTCCTTGCGTGGATTTCTGGTGAGCTCTTCGTCTCAGAATATTCTTGGATAAATTTCTTACACATGAACCATATTTTAAGAATTCCATAGATAGGTAGCAAAACAAAAGTTAAGACGGCTACTCTCATCTCAACGGATAGCGAATTTAAATTGTAAAAGACGAATTTGTGATTTTAAATCGAGATCACAAGTGGTCCCCGGGCAAACTGTACCTACAATAAGTATACGGAGTTGATTTTAATATTAGTACTTCCTTCCTAGTTACGACAAGAATTTAAATATTTCCCGTGGGAAGGTAAGAATTTACTTGGTTGAGTTACAATTGTTCATGGTAACCCAATGCAGATCGAATCTGACAACAGACTCATTAAAGATAATAATGAGCTTGTTCAGTGGAGTTTGAGATAACTCGTTTGAATTATTCAAGGAACCCTAATTTAACAAGTCTTGCTGCAGAATCGTAAAAAATAATGATTACTGACGAATGAAGATGGATATAGATAAATATGAGATAGGGGGAATTAGCTATTGAGTTCCTCATTGTGAGAAAGGAACATGAATTCCCTGCGAGTCTTGCAATGTGAACAAACAAATAAGACAAAAGAGATTTAAACATTGTAAATGAACGTATTTGGCAGATACTAAATTGCGAAGAACAAATTTTATGTAGAAAAATAAAATTAATAAAATTAATTAAGGACATTATGAAAACTTCTCAGTTTCAAACTAATACAAGTATTATAAGAGTGACTTCCTTGTAAAATTTGGCGCACTTGCAATTATGAATTTTCAGTTTCCTTTAGATGTTTAATGATGGTCCGGGTCGGCCCGTATTTCCGACGGAGCGGGTCGGGGTCGGGGCTATTAACAAACGTCACGGATTGGGCCGGGTCGAAAAAAAAATCCTGATCGGATCGGATCGGGTTGAACCGACAAAGTTTGGCCCGTTCACCAATATTTATCTCGATGAAGCCGAGAAGTTGACCACTCAAATGTCAACTCGATGTGTTTTGCTCAATCATCAAATGCTCTAGAGCCGTGCGCCGCCGCGAAACTTATGAAGGCTGCTTTTTCAACGGATAATATGATGGATAATTCCGGCAATGCAGTCTTGCGTTGGATTCGCTGGGGAAGAAAGAATTGTGAACGAGTTTTTGTAAAAATGAAGACATGTGTGTTCCTTATTTAATCTGTTGAGAATTAGTGAGCCGATCCTCACATTGACTTCAGTTATGTATGAGAATCATTTTGTTCATCCGCCTTTGTGGGAAGTACTATTTTTTTTTATCCCACTCTACTAATTGTTGTAACGATCCATTTCTTTATTGCCCCATATACGAAAAGTCAGCAGTTGTGAGTTGTGACGTGCGTACCTGAATAGTTACTAGCCAGCAAGAAAGCGGCCATACGGCCGCGTATTCCTAGTTGAGTTGCTCTAAAAACGAACATTAAAATATTGTATTTACATTCTTTGGCTGAGCAACCCAAACATATTATTTTCTCTACTTTCCCGGTCCACTACGTAATCATTTGTTACATTTCGACTAGAAATAAACATTAAAATATTTTATTCGCATTCTACTGCAAAGCAACACTAACATACTAACTTCCCTACACTCCCAGTCGTCTTCATACGCCACTATTTATAATTTTATAATCACGATTATAATCAGATTTTTTTGCCTTCCAGAAAAATCGTGAAAAATCAATTATAATCAAAGAAATCGGATTATAATAAAGATAAATTTGTCTTGAACACCCTTGTACAAGTTACAATTACAATCACAATTACAATTACAATCACACAATCAATTCCCAGAGTATTTAATTCTACTTACAATGGCAGTTTCAATGTCCGAAATTAATTAATTACAAGAATGGTCTCACCTGTCATCTGATGGAATCCACATCTTCTTGGTTTGGAAGTACAAAACAGTACAATGCACCCCAACCATTCTTAGTTAATACTCGGTGATGTTAACTGCCAATTTGTGGCGGTTTACGTAAAACTGATTAAAATTGCGGATGACTTAATGCGAAATAAAAACAAAACTTGAACCAGGCGGGGGAGTAGAGTAGCGCCACAGTGGCGAGACCAGACAGCCTCTTGGCTCAATTTACTACGAGGATGGCAGACCTACTATATATGTGTTGGTCTAGCTTCAATCTAGGTTCATCCCCCTATCGCGTAGTCCATACTCCCGCTTAAAAATTCACGCACTCCGTCCCGAAATCAGGAGATACCTCTACTCTACAAGTTTATACTCTCAACACCAATCAATCCTGTTTAAGTACTAGAGCCGGTCGTTCTAGTCTGGATTGATTTATTTTAGGATAGAGCCGAAAGCCTGTAGTCCGTACTTTGAAAGGTTACCGCCACCTCTCGTCGCACCGAGCCAACTACAATTCCGAACGCCAGAATGCTTCCTCATTGATAGAGAGGAAGACTCTACCAGTCTGTGGGTCCTGGCGTATACAGAACAGTGTCGCTCTGGATCCAACCCACTCACAGAACGCCTATACCCCAAGGCGAATTATCCTTAGTCAGAGTGGTATAGTGAGAGAAATTTTATCAACCCTAGTGAGTGTCGAACCAAGACACACGTCATTGGGAAGCTCATCTCTTTGCCACTATACCAAACTGGTAAGGACAGAAGGAAGGACCGAGTTGTTAGGGTCAATAATTCGGCCCACATAAAACCATTTTGTTTAATTTTGTGGCGAGTTCAAATTTTGAGTTTTCCTACCATATATACGGCCAACAAATTCCCAGAAACATAAAGTAGCCCGGTCTAAATTATCCTTCCCAAGTAAATGGTTTTAGCTGTATAGTCCAGACGCACAGAGGTCGTTACAACGTTTGTATATGTGTACACTGAAGGAGATAAATAACCCTGAGAACTCCAAATAAAATTTAGAATTCGCCATTTCAGTAGTTATCAATTTTTAACACACTGCGAAAAATTGCTATATAGCGATATCAATTATTGCACAATGTTGCTAACAATTGCTAAAAATTAAAAACATCACGAAATCATTGTAAAATCATAGACAGTAAGGCTGAGTCTTGTAAACCAATTATATTCAACTCAAATCGATCGTATTCAACTCAATAAGCTGAAAATATTGAGCGGAAAATGAGGCAAGACAGAAAATTGCAGGAACGAGTTCCAGGACGAGGACAGAGTACTGCAACAAAACGTTTCATTTGTCTTCCCTATTTCCTGGAAACAAACAAAGAACAATGCATAGACAAAAATGTACTGTCACTCCGGCGTCGTATTTCTTCGCGAACTTCCAGTTGTAGTATTTACTGTATACGGTTGAAAGTGGTGGTGGTACATGTTGACCCGGTGGTATTGAGGTCTCTGTGTAATTTTTTTTTCAAAATCGGTATGCAGTCTGATTACATCCCATACGCTGACTAAGTTGATGCTGTATGGACACCACGCCTATTTGTTTATGTCTACGCGAAGATGAAACCAAAACATACTACAAAAACGAGTCGATTTGATTCAAGAATCAAGTGCGTATGCATCCGACACTAGATCCAACCAAAAACAAAGCCATAAGTCAGAGAATGTACAGTGTGAATCATAACCTATTAGCAAAACAATTTAAAATACACGCAAAATACACAACTTGATCGATGATCGCCACCC
This sequence comes from Protaphorura quadriocellata, assembly GCA_034698945.1. Taxonomy (NCBI): domain Eukaryota; kingdom Metazoa; phylum Arthropoda; class Collembola; order Poduromorpha; family Onychiuridae; genus Protaphorura; species Protaphorura quadriocellata. The sequence goes on along the minus strand of JAQGCA010003434.1, from coordinate 3,326 downwards.
TATACCGTATCACTATATAGAATCTGATACCGTTGAGAATCCAATATCCAAATCAAGAGCATTTCTACAATTTGCCAAGGATTTAATTCGCCTTGACCGTAAGGGTCAAGATGCCATTATTTAATTTGACCTCAGGAAGTAAAATGTCCTCTAAAACCGGACCCGTCATGGCATTTGAAAAGTCGTTCAAACCAACTTATATAGCTTTTTTATTGGTCACCCTATACGAAATTGCTGCGTGTGCTGCATGGAGCCGTTAGTTCATAAGAAATAACGAATCATTTTCCCGCTCCATTTTCTGACATTCATCTCCATTGTTTTGGTTCATTTTGACTCCAGTCGTCGTCTTCCGTTTTCAGTTGTTCTCAAACTGTGTACGGAAAAACAACTTTGCAGTGATGAATGAAGAAGTGACCGCGGCACTATCGTCGCCGGATTTGGAGTCTAAGGTCATAATCGCGACGCCGACGAAGAAGTTAGACAACGTAGAAGTTAAAGTCAAACAAAACGAATTTAATCTAAAAAGTGAGTAAAAATAATTAAAAATAGACTTTGTCTAATTTTTCACTCAAAGTTTACTGTCAAAAATGTTCAATATTAATTCTGAAAATGTGCGTATTGTGGTTGGAAATAAGATTTTGATAATTGGAGTTAGCTTGGCATTCAATAATCAATCCGTTGTTTATTTTCAGAATCAGTCATGGATTTGTCTGACGAAGTGAAAAGTCCTGGAGACGGTGAACATACCAAAACAACAAACGGAAAAAGTTTAAAAAGAAGGAATTCTCCAAATAAAGTCCGAACCAGCACCAACCAAACGACGGCGTAAGAATTTCGATTTCTCCGGTCTTAAGAAAAAGAGAAATCCGAAAGAAAAGCAATATTTCGTGGAAGAAATTCAAGAGAAACATGTGGACGCTGATGGGAAATCCAATTATTGGATCAAGTGGTTGAAGTACTCAAGGTAACTAATCATGTCCAAGGAGAATGACATTATTTTAAACTTAACTAACGTTACAAAACATAAGTAACATCAGCTCTGATATTTGTAGAAACTGTCCGCTCTTGAGAACTTCTTAATTTCTTTAGTATAAAAGTGGGCGTTGCACAAAATAAGTTCCGTACTTTATGTTTGGCCGTTCAATCAACTACTTATATGAATTTCTGGAGCCTAATCGTTTGTCGTTCTACTGATATTTCTCCAATTTCTAAGCAAATCAAATACTTGGGAGCCGGAAGATCACATCCCGCAGTTCATTGTTGATGAATTTGAGCAGGGGTTCGCTAAGAAAGGGATGCCGAATTTAAGGACTCTATTTTCTGCTCAGGCGGGTCACTTGCCCCTTGATGAAACAGCTCATATACGTATTCCCACAGCGTCAGGACAACCGCAGTACGCGGAGGTTAGTTTATTCAATAATAATATGTATTAAGACACTAAATCGGATGGATTACTCACATTTCATTATAATCTGGATTATCACAAACACCCAATCCACACAAGTATCAGGCACCTAAGGGTTGAATATTCGAATTGTTGATTTTGTGTATTTTCTCCGAGAGTGGAAAGAGTTGAGAGATGTGGTTTTGGTCAATGGCTACCGGCAATGGCGGACGCTGACTTCAAAAAAAATGGAAAACCAACGCCGGATATGGGATTCTATGCATTTTTAATAGGCAAGAGAACCTAAGAATTATTGAAAGCCACAGACCGCGCCACCTTTGTTCTCTATTAGATATTTCTTTAGAATTCACATGTAAGTAGTTTGGTTGCATACTCGTAGGTGAGCTTTCGCATGGAATGATTCAATTTTATAGTTGGAATTATCACCTGTCTCGAAATGAATTGAGTTTGACGGAATTGATAGTCGGTGTAATGGTAAATAATGTCTCGATGAAGGTCAACTGAACAATCCAAGTTATTCTTCATTTCTTCGAGGACGTGTGGAATAGAGGCTAACCAATTGCTCTTTTTTTTCAGGTCAAGGCAATTTGTAACGCTGATATGAATTTCGACGATAAACGTGTGAAAAAAATCCATGGGGTCGCCGACACTGAAAATGGCACACGATATTTTCTTGTTGAATTCGAGGACGAAACTACATTTGTTATCGAGGTTGAAGTAATGAAGCTGACGTACCCCCAGGAGGTCATTCGATTCTACCACAGCAAGATTCGTTGGGAGTGATAGAAATACCATTTGAACCTCTAACCGTTCCTGAGCCTATAGTTTGTACTGATACTGATAGCAGCAATATCTCCCAGTCTATTTATTAACCTTCAGTGCATTTGGATCCAAATTTCAATATTCTAAATTATACGTACGATGTTTAGAAAATCAGTCCTAAAAGTATCTTTGAAACAGCACTTCGAATTTTGATGAGATTTTGAATGAAGGAAGCTCTTTCTTTCAGAACTTTTATTCACTGAACATTAATTTTATTTCACGAATATCCGCAATAAGGATTCAATATTATTTGAAAATTGCGATACCGCTATTATGCATTTATGGCCTCATAGATCATTAGCGTCATATTTCGAAAAGTAATATCATCGTACGGATATTGTGAAATCTAATGTTACAAAACCTTAATTCTGTGGTTCCAATTGTTTTCAATCTAATTCAGTAAACAGTTTTGTCTAAACCGAGAACCGTTAAATATACAATATTTTATTAGTTCATATGATATAATGCTAAATGTAATTTTCAGTCCAATGCTCTAATGAAGTTGTTTGTGTTTGACTTACTGGAAATACAAGGAGTTATCAGGTAATGTGAGGCGGAATTGTGATTTCACGTAACATATATATATATAACGTACACGAATTTGAAGCTTATGTTTGCACAGTACTAGAAATTGCACCGAGTTCCATTTTGGAACTCCAAGACTTCAAAAACAAGAACCAAGCGGGGACCATTTTCAAGAACTCCGTCCTCAAAGTTCTTTCTAGTATAGTATAAAGTAAATTATAAAGTTCACAGAACTATTAATGATGATAGGAAGACAGAAAACGGCTTCAATTGTGGAGAGTTCAATATTATCATAATAAAATAAAGGACGATTATAATGTGTATTGAATTCCACACAACGAAAACACCGACGACCCAAAGGAACATTTCAGTCACGGATTTAATTTCAGCCTCCTCTGCTTCTTTCTTGTTATATAGTGCCGACCGCATTGAGCTCCAGTCTGTGAAAAGGAAGAAGCCTGTGAAGAGGAAACCCAAGTTTGTCAACATATTCGATTAAAAAATGGCTGGAAAACAAAATCAACAAGCTATGGCCTTTGTCCGTAGTGAGACCGATTTATTTACAGAACCTGGC
>JAQGCA010003433.1:0-11808 GCA_034698945.1 Protaphorura quadriocellata | reverse complement strand
CCACATTTGTGTATTACTACTTTTACAGACTGGAAACCCATCTGTACTAACACTTATTGTAAGAAGGTTGCCTAATTCGTTGGCTAGCTTGGCTGCAATAGGAGACTGGCTGTTTGAATTTAATTTCACGAATTTAAGTATTTGCTTTTTTATACCAAAATAATAAAACTTTCCTCCCGACATGATGGTAGTTTGAATAACTTTTGGCGTCGAAAGCAATGTTTTAGAACAAGTTGGCAACCCGGGGCTACTTACATGTGGAGATAGAATTTTTAGCAAATCATCGATTGCCTGGTGGGTAATATTATGATCAAATGACCATTTCTGCAACTGCTGGACAATAGTAGGTTTAATTTTGTCAGCCATCTGGCCGTTATCAACCGAATAATTACTAGCGCTAGACTGTTGTATAAACATCTTATCCATATTACTTATCTCATTAGTATATTCAATTTGCTGAGCAGGCACTTGGTTAGAAGTTGGAGCAGGAGGAGTAACAAAGACAGGAGTATATTTACATATCGTAACTTCGTCTAATTCCTTCAATTGAGATCTGACTTCTTCATTAATTCGGCGACGCTTGCTGCGGTATGATGACATTTCCAGTTTTTTTTGTTCGTGCGTTCTGTAACCAAGTTTGAATCCACGTCTTGATATTCGAAGCCTTTGCCGTTCCACAATTCGTATTCTCCTTGGCCGCGTCTTAATAAAAAAGTATGTTATAATATAGTTCAAAATCTGTACTACTTCGAAGAGTCAGCATAAGTTAAACTTACCGATTATAACCATGCACAGAGCGGAATCCCTTAATCCAAATTTTCCGTTGACTCCGATGAAATTTGTGTTGATAGCCAAGTCCTTGCTGAATACCTCGGACAAGATTGTTGTAACGACTTTCAGTGGACTTATGCCTCCGTAAGAACCAAGTAGCTCTACCTGCAATAGAATATTTTGATATTAAAACCTCAATATTAAAGTCGGCCATGGCTGGTAATCGGAATCGGAATCCTAATCGAAAAATAATCGACATGTTTAAGGCGAATCCGAATCCAAATCAGAACCAAAATTAAAAATAGTCGGAATAGAAATTTTCATATAATTAGTATTGGAATCGAAAATCGGATTGGTAATTTTGAAATAATCGGAATCGGAATCGATATTCATACTATTTTATAATAATTGCGTCTGAGGCAAACGTTTACTCACTCGTCAGTTAATAATACCGATTTCAAATTTCGAGTTATCTTATATTATCGATTTAGTTGAGTATGTCTTCAAATCAGGGCTGGTAATCGGAATCATAATCCAAATTTTTGGTTGAATCGGAATTCAAGTCGGAACCGGAATCGAAAATCAAAATAATCGGAATTGGAATTGAAGAAAAAATTCCCGGTTACCAGCCCTGAAGTTGGCTCAGTACCATACCAATTTTGCTCGATTCTCTGGTGATTGAATCCAATTCTCAAGTGTTCTGGCGTCCTCAATGGAATTTAATGGAATCTCGACCGGAAGCTGAATCTTTTGTACAGTGGTTTGCTTCCTAGACCTCCGCAATAATTCCCGTACGTCGTCTTTTATTTCTGCAAGACTTCTGATAACCTTGGCCTCGAATTCTAAAAATATTAAATAAAGTATGATTAGTCGTTTGGTCTTATGAAGACACGAATTAACTTTCAATACCTCTCTGACGATTGAATAGAGCCTCAACAGTGACTGGTGTACTGTCAGGAGAAGTGACAAGTTGTATTGGTACTTTGTTTAGGTCGATGGTGTACGGTCCAGGTAAATTGCCCTCCCACGGTGAGATTGCACTTGCTGCAGTTGTAGCTGAATCGGCTGAAATAACGAAAGATAACTCCTCAGTCGTAAAAATTCCATCCGACCCTGTGACATCTGTATTTGAGGGGAAGTATAATTTCTCCAAATCTGTATTAGTTTGTCCTCCTGGAATATACCACAAAGCTGGTCAGAAATAAAGTAATATGTCTGAGGTCATATCACAGATTCTAGGGCTGACGGTGCGCACGAAAATGTTCTAAGTCCCATAACGTTAAGTTAGGTAGGTTTAGGTTAGGCAGGTTTAAGTTAGGCAGGTTTAGGTTAGGTAGGTTTAGGTTAGGTATGTTAGGTTAGGTATGTTCACCAATGTTGTGGAACTTTTCAGGAAAATTTCGTGCTCACCGTCAGCCTTAGTCCAACCACAGATTCTTATCAGAAATGTTATCAAACCAAATCAAAATTCGTTGCATTGTATTACGATTATGAATTCCCAATCTGACTAGGCTTAGAAAATTGCACACTAAATGACTTCACAAAATCAAATTTGAGAAAGTACAAATTTCTTGAAAGATTTATACTTACCAGTTGACCCGTTGATCCTTGATTTCTTTGTATGCGATGCTTCCGACTCAGAAGATTCTAACGACGATGAGTGTCTTCTGTCGTCGTCACTGCTGACCTCGCCTCTCTTCGAAAACGCTCTTGGTCTCCTTTTCCTCCTTGCTTTAGGATTATTTGCATCCGACGAAGATAGTTCAAGGTCATTTGCAGCCTTAACTTCTAAAGCCTTGCCAGTCTTGAAATCATCTGTACGTATAAAAATAAACCGAATACTAAACCATTTGGCCGTTTAATAATCAATTACATAAAGTGTTTCCCGAACAGAGTTAATTTATCAAGTTTATATTGGTAGATTGTTAACTTAGTCGGACACTTAAGTAGAACTAAACTAAACCTTGAAAATTGTATGACACTTTTAAATAAAGGAATCGATATTAAGTTATCAACAGCACTTACCACAAGATTTAATCCATTTAATGGGGAAATAAACCCAGTTGTCCTTGGGAGGGCAGCCTGATTTGATCAAGGTCGCGGCTATCTGATTTGCCTTAGGTCCACTTGGCCAACGGCAATTTAGTCCTTGCAGATCCAACCATGACGATGGAACGAGTTGAACGCTGTCGTCATCAGCAGAGGTAAAATGCACAACGGAGAACATAAGGGACTAATTTTATTACAATTGTTAGTTCTCTTTTTTAGAATTTTATAAACTTTAATTGCACATGAGAATTAAACATCCGAACAGTCGGTTCAGAGAAGTGTCGTTGAGAGAACTGGACGAAAGACTGAAACTGACCGTTGCGGCTTGAGCTCAGGAAAAAGACGCACACTGTTCAGCGACAATGTGAAACGAACGTATTATGATCGTTTTCTGGTCACGGTATTCTACTTAGACATTAACCATGGTAATACGGGCGTAATAGTCACGTAGATTCGTCAAATAATACGAATACGCCATTTCGTTGTAGTACTGTTGTTTTATTTCCGTATTTTGGTTAGAATTAACGCCGAGATTCCCCGAACGTTAAACGGGTGAATAACTGGTGAAAAATATACCCATTTCACGAATACAGGCATTTTACGTCCAATCCAGGCAAATACTCACGTTTTACAGACTCTGATTCTAGTTGGGTAATCTCTAGTCTATTATTAACATCTATCTGCATGAGTGAAAGTGGCTGTTCTATTCGGTCAGATCATTTGTAATCATCTTGACGATTCTTTGATTGAGCAATCAACTTCTTTAAGCTTTTATTAATTGATCTGGTCGAAATTAGGTTAATGAATTTCCTCAGTGCACTCACAACAATGTGGAGATTTCAGTAGAGAACATGATGCACGCCGTGAGATAACAATAGCATGTGGATTGTATTGGTGAAATTGTTATTCTTAGCATCAAGCTTTATCTGTATGTACCTGCCGGGATTGCATAACTCATTATTAATAAATCTACAACGATTTACCTGTCTTCAACTACGTACACATTACATTATATAACGAACCATGGTTCGTTGACTATATATATCTTTGTAGTTTGAATTTTTATTTGTTAAATTAATGTATGATGATAATACATACAAAAAGATGATTGACTGACCATATGTTCGGTGTGTGTCAAATCCACTCGAAGCGTAACGTCATGGCGAGAAATTACATCTCGAAGAATTCTGTAGGCATCCGCCAGGGGAAATACAATGGTTGAATGAGACGTATTATTATTCTTTGAAAGCTCTTGGAAGTTCACGATTTGTCGAAGTGAGAACCAAAATGCGGAAGCTTCGCCTGGCCACTCAGTCAACTATATATATATGTATATAAAATTATAATAATAATAATGGTCAGTCACAGAATAGAATGAAGGAAAAATACCGTCATTCATCGTATCATCTAATATGCACAGAAGAATCACGACCAAGTAAAAGCAAAAGTAAACGCACCCAACATATTTTTTGTGGGACAAGTCAACAAAAAATTTGTCATCTTCCTTAAGCCGACAACTCAGATGCAAACATCATTCCTTCGTCATATTTACGTTTTAACAACATGCATTTAATTTAAGCCAGAAAAAAATAGCCTAGAGCAATGTCCCAATTGACTAACGAGGGCAATTACCGCAAGATCAGTGACTCGAAGGAGGGATATCCCCGCCAAACCCGCCACAGCTCTTCGGATAGACTCCAAGACCTTGAATTCCCGTCCGGCCTTCAGTTTTGAGTATGGAGCTAGTTAATTAAAAAAGTAAGATAATTAACATTTAATTAACCGTAGTGAGTGTGAGTAAGCCCGTACCTACCTTCAAGTACAATGCGAAGGAGAAGTGGAATGGAATCGAGACACTGAAATTGTTAAATTTTGAACTTAAAAATATTGACTGATAATTAGTAAAATGTATGCGAACAAATCAATAGCATTATTGTGAATTAACCTCGCTGACATCCGGATGACCTTGCGTTTTAGAGAATGGGTTAAAGGTGTGTGTGTTATCTTCATAAATGTTTGAAATAGCGACAATGTCCGGTTTTGACTCGCGTGAAAATGTGGCAACAGAAATTGGAAGACTTGAATCATTCGCGAAGCCAAACTCGGATACAAACTCACCGAGACTTTCATGGAGCCAAATGTCACACTGTAGATTTCTGATTGACCTCTGAATAAAAATGTATAATAAGTTTTATGTATGAATTAATCTTAAAGAAGCTCATCCTCACCTTTCCCCAATAATTTACATACGAGGGGTCAAAGTTCAAAAGAAGTTTGGCATGATCTAGAATAAATCTCTTCAAATTCCTTGAAGTTGAGTTTATGTCATTGCTAATGGGTTCAACGACGCAATCAGCACTGTCCTTTGAATTTGAAATCCGAAACTCGAGCCCTGTTAAGAATTAGAAAATTATAGATTTGCAATAAAACCTCCATGTATAGTTAAGAAATGAGTAACCTAATGATTCAAAATTCCATACCAGAACGGAAATCTCGAACGATTTTGGAATAAAACCAATCCAGTCGTTTTTCACTGTTTGGTAGATCTAATTTATGAACGACAATTTTCTCCGCTCTGTCAATGTGTAATTTCCACATTTGACGTTGCTGATCCTGTAAATAATTTTTTTTATTTCTAATACATTCCAGTAATTGCATAAGGCAAAAGTTACCTTGAGATTGACCGTTTCGACTGCCACACTGAATATATCTGGAATGATTGGAGCTTTTGGAGGGAAACCGTCTATTGGATATATGTCTGGACATAGAATTCCGGGTTGTTTGACGACCCTCCCACTATCCAATTCTACTAATTTTCCATTAATATTACTATTTCCACCAACTTCCTCAATGCTCGGGTTAGTAATTGGCGGTTGACAGCCTTGTCCCGAGCTAACTATTAAGAATAACCATAACAAAGCGGGCGGAAGAGTGGTGGCGAAGATTGTGCAACAATTATAAGGTTTTGGCTTTGAAATTTCTGACATTTTGATGAATTTTTTATTTTAAACTGTGAAGTGACTATAATTTTGTTCAACACGACGATGTTTGTTCAGATGACACTTCCCCATCTCTGCTTTCCCTCTCCTTCTTGTAACCCCGATTGTTGTGCTCTCGCAGCCGAAGAATCGATTTTCGATTAATTTTAAGGAAGGAAGGGTACGCGCGGTGCGGTAGAGTATCTAGGAATTCAATAACTGGATGCATCCGTGTCTCCAGTGGGGAAATACATAAGAGTAGACAGCTGAAAATGCGCCGAAACTCTCACAGTTTTCTCCAGGCGAGCTGGGTCGGGCGCAGATCGATTTGTCAGCAGATGCAAATGTCTTGACTTGATCTCCAGGAAACTTACCCTACTGGATGTCAACGGTGAAGTCTCGACATTGAATTAGAGGGGGCTTCTCAAGACCTGATTTTTTTATATTAAATGTTCAATAATTTTTTTAAAACTAGTTAGTGAAATAAATAAAATATCTGGTTAGATGTCTTTTCATTATGCTGTATGGCGTGGGTTTGATTCGTTGAACAAGCATATATCCTGTCGTGGTTGATACTGTGGATACCTTCCCCAGGTCAAATGGATAGCAAGCCCTCCATAATATACCGTAATATCTTACCATAATGCCTGACCAGCGGGTGTCAAATTAATTCAATACAGTTAATACCTTACACGAAGGATTTGTCTTAAAAGTTTCAATGAATTTTGTCAAATTTAGATGAGCCCAATATTAATACGGGCACGCGTAAGCCTCAGCACCCCTGAAGCCCAATCTGGGAAAGACTCAAAGAGAGGCATGTATATTATTATCGAGAATTTTATGAAGAATTCAATGAGCTGTACATCAAAGTAAAAAATCCGATCCGAGAAGGGAGACTAACAAATGAAAAACTGAAAAATTATCCTAGCCGGGGTATCTGCTATGAATATCAAAGGATTGTATATTTTTCATTTCAAAATTTGTTCACGCAACGCAGTTTCTGTGATCAGGGATTTTGAGCTCTTGGAATCCAAATTATGATTCGGAACAAAAATGTTTGTCAGGATTGTGCATATTGTTATGAACTCCTGTAATGTCTCGTGTTTGTACTACCGATCTGACAGCGTGCGCTAACTTCATTACGCACATTACATGTTTTTGACTCTCTGACCAGATATACCAGTTCTGGCTAGAAACCGAAACTAGTACACAAACGATCCAAACAGAAATTGAAGGTTTTTGAGAGTATAAACTTGTACTATTCTTAACGGGTGTATTTATCGACGGCTATTATTCTCTCTCATAAGTTGGTGCACTCGAAGCTGGAACTGTCGTAAATGGCCGAATAGATCCCCGGAGCTCTATTTATTCAGGCAGGTTCGGAGGTCAAATGCTTTCACCACTTTCTTCAACCGGAGAAAGGCCTGGTTCTGGTTCTGGTTGACGACTATACCTATATATAAATATATATATATATATATATAATTTATATATATAAAATGGTACCAGGGATTGACGTGTTCGGCCATTTACGGTAATACTTTTTAGAAACTTTTGTGCCAAGGTTCTTCCACCTCGAGAGCGCCACTAGATGTTCATAACGTTTCTTGTATTGTGTTAACTCTCATTGGTATCCAGAAAGTTCAGATTCTTATGAAAAGGGCTACGCGGCGCTGACACGAGAGACGTAAATCCCCGCCTGGCCCTTTTCTTTTGTGAATGGGAGAACAAAAGGTTGAGTCGCGCTTAGGATTAGTAATACGATGAGACAGCTTTTTATCGAGAGACCGTTGTTTCTTTTCTCCAGAAAAATGTGTTTGCCATCTGAGTGGAAGGCGGCAGCAGAGCGAGTGATTGATTTTCTGACATTCTTCATTTAAATTTCTCTCTTGAAGGATAAGCCGAAGAATCTTGTTTGGGAACCCCACCACGTTTCCTAAAACAAATGAGGGTCTTGTAAAATGTTAAAATTCTTCCATTTCTCCATAAATTAAGAGTGGAGAAAGTACACAAGGAAGTTCTTGTGGCTTGGACATCTTGACTTTAATTTCTAAGGAATTTCAATTTTGTTCTGAATTACGGTATTTAAATGAGGAACATATTTAGATGAGTTTGAAATTAATTTACTCGTAATATCCTTTGTGTAATGAATTGTTCATGTAAATTTGTGACTACTATGCCGCTATAACTGAGTAATTACATTACGGAACGTGGTCGGACTGTCAGTCAGCGATTTTCCTGCTCAGGGCATGATCTTTTTGGTAGACATGGTTGCTTTGAGTAAGTTTTTCTCATTGTACTTTTGACTGACTACAAAAGCCACTTCTACCAGGACGAATTGGAAGTTTAATTATACACAAGGAAGGAGTGACGATACTTGAGCATTCCTTACCGACGAATCTCAATTAATACGTAATGATTATACTTTCTATTACTCGCTGAATTAATTGCAAACACTAATTTCAATAATATGTAATGCCTGCAACTGCAGCCGTTACGGTGGTCATGCCAGAAAAGTGGCTAATGAAATGCTAACCAATTAGTGACGAAAACAAGAGTACTTCTTGACACAACTCGTTCGAAAGTGCTGTTTGCTGACTTTAACTGCGCAGTAAAGTGGATTCAATAGGAACATTTTACTATGGACGAGTAGTTCTTGGAATATTTATAGTGTTAATATCGTACCATCGTTAAACTTAATGAAAGTCTCCATTTATTGTGGAATGTTGAGTAGTATTCCTGATTCATGTTGCATGCCTAGGGTTTGCCCTCGAATAAACAATGAATGCTTCTTTTATAAAAATATGCAACTTTAGTATGCACACACAATTTACCTTTAATTTGAAAGGAAACAATTTCCATAAAAGTTTTATTTTTACCGCAGAAAAAATCCAAACCGTACAGATCAGTTACATACCGTATGTCGCAAAAGTAAGTACCCCTCCTAATTGTCCCTCCCATAGTGATATAAAACATGTGTGTTACTGCCATTCAAATCAATTCAAGAGCTCACCATCATAGTCCAAAATAATTTCGGAACTTGTTTACACCAAATTATAAACAAAGGGGGGTACATACATTTGTGACAGACGGTACGTAAGAACCCCTCCCCCCCACGCTTTTGACTCAACACAACTCTTCAGCAAGTTTAATTCACTTAGAAAAACAAAAACTTTTCCATTTGTATTTCGTCAACTTGGTCACATTCACATTCGACATTCTCATGGAGCTTACACTATACGCACGCACCAGTCGAGTCCCGTCAAGTTCCAGGCAACAAAAACAGTCGAGCACGAGCTGGATTCTGGAAATCTGGAAAGAGACAGTCTCAGTCCTTGAAATTGTTATTTCTGATTTATTTTCCTCCACTTTCCTGTCAAATGGCAGTAGAAGTAGATCCCAAAGCAAAACGAACTCATTCCATTCCACAATCCAATTCACATTTTCCTGTTTTCTTACCCAGAAGCTCCACAGAGACCTTTATGTTTGATGAAGTACATAGGGTATTCAGCGTTCAACGTTACAGTGAGCTGATTTTGATTGAGGAGCTCAACTTTACGTCCAAAACAGACGAATTCCGGATTCTGGACAGCTCTCCAGTCTTCAGGTTCTATATATTTTTCCATGTACTTACAACAAGAAAACTAGTGTTCATGTAATACATATGTTAGGTAGGTCATGTGAAAATATTCCAGATTAGCCATTTCTGATGGATTGGTCAAGAAGTCAAGACTTTTTAGGCAAATAACAATATTCTCTGATTTCTGATTACTATATTGGCGCTTCATGAGAGTTGATGGAAGGGAATTGTCGGAATATTCCGAGAAAAATCTTGCGGTGAACCAAAAAGCAATCTTCAGACAAATCGTTCGTATATGTGCTATGAGACACATGGTGTGGTGACCTTTTCGATTGCTTTATACATGAAAGATAGTTTCTTTGCTGGAACTGGACTTGGGATGAAGTAAATTCTTTCATCCATAATCCTATTGCTTTCCCCTGTGCTTTCTTTCACCCAGCAAAAATCAACTTGTAGGAGATGGGATGGTTTTAATAAAAAACGGATGGTGAATAGAAGTATGTAATGTACAAGTCTGTCCGAAGTCTTTAGATGAAAATTCTTTTTCATATTTTACATGCATGAGTACTTTGCGTCCTGACTCTTATCATAGAGTAAATAGTTTGAAAGGAGCTTAAGGAGAAAATCATAGCGTCGGCAATTCGGTACATTGTCGGCTGCTGCTGCTTCACGCTGACGCGCAAACTAAAACCCGGGTATTTATTAGTCTCATCTGAGAGAACCGGGTACACATATAAGTCAATAGAGAAAAGTCGGGCACCGGGCTTATTGTACTAAATCCCGTTTCACAAGCTTGGTTACCAGTCCAACCTAGTCAACTGGAGAAAGTACTACACCGCTCCCGGGCTCTTTCTCCAGAAAAAAAATAGGAAATATGTCACGTACGTGGGTAGAAAGGCGTTGGAAGTAGAAATAGTAGCAGTCAGAGTCAATTCACAAGGAAAATTTCTTACATATAAGTATTAGATCGACTTAAAACCTAGCACGAGTGCTTAGAACACAGATAGAAAATTTGTTGACCCACTACTAAAATTTGCACCATTCCATGCATATTTACTCAATCAGATTCGAACTTGTGACCTGGAAATGGATCATTGTGAATACCTGAGGATGATACGAGTTTTACATGCGAGAAAGAAGTAGCTCCCTTGTCAGAATGAATGGAAACCCGGACCAAACTCGACACATTGCAATATTGGATTTCTTTTTGCATTCCGAATGTAATTCCTTTTACAGGAGTTGTAAAAGGCTAGAGAGTTTCGAAAGGACTGGCAGTGAGTTTATTACTGCTTAAGAGATATCACCTTCATTTAAACGGCAGAGCATTGCAGGATAAGGCGATGTATTGGAAGGAAATCCGAGATTTTGGGAGCGCCGAGTGAAAACAGTAAATACGTCCTTTCGTCGTTTTTCTCATTTCAGAACTGTGAAAGCACCGGAAATGAGACCTAAATTGATGGAATGAGGAAATTCGACGACTTGACAGGAATAAGAATGTCGGGAAGTCATGACGGAGATTATCTCTCTGGTTTTCACCCAAAAGCTCAAACTTAAAAACCTTTTAGTCGGCAAAATTGTTTCCTGCCCAAAACCGCAGATTCATTTTGAAATCACATTAGACTTAATATGAAAGTAGAGCAGGCTGCTCTTGAGTTCATCTCAAAGGCTGATTTTAAATAAGTTTGTTACAGACTATTTGTCCAACCTAGAGAAAACTTCTTCCGTAGAATTCTAATTGATTTGAAAAATTTGTATTCAAGAAATGAAACACTACACAGCCTAATTTTGACATGTTTATGTTCTAGGTAAATTTCGTCTGTATGTTTCGAAATTCGGTATTAGCTGGAATAAATTACCAATACACCACACTTTGGAATAAATTATAACAGATTCATCGGACTGTCTTCAAAATTTTAAACCTGATACAAGTTAATTCATAAAATACTGGTATGTTTAACGTCAATCTGAATTCTACTGATACAGCCAGGCGGATACCTCATGGATACAATCGGCAAGTTTTATCTTTAAACTTTCTTACATGCAGGGGCACGTGTACATCGATCTAATAATAATAGTTTTATGTGTATGATTAGATCAAATGTAGAATCATTCCGAAGATATGTTTGACTCGAGGGATTTAAAATTAGTACTCACAATAAAAGTTTCAGTTTTCCGAGCTCCCACAATTTCCCCAACGGTCATCTGTGTCAATGTCATGTTTCATTTAATGTCTTTTGATGTTGGTTTGTAGTTTCAACCTTTTGAGTCAAAATCATGTTTCAGACAGAACTAAAATTCAGTCGTCTCATCTTTAAAGACCAAAAGTTCATGGAACCATCCAGTGGCGGTTCTGGGATTTTTTAGCCATAGGGCCATGGGCAAACTTTTTTTTATCTTTAGCCAAATTTTTGCAACTTGAATTTGACATTT
>JAQGCA010003432.1:0-11813 GCA_034698945.1 Protaphorura quadriocellata | reverse complement strand
GTTTCCGAAATTCCTATAATAGATAACTAACTGTTAGTTACTACTACTGTTGTTACCATTTGAATCCCTGGCCAACCACACGGCCACTGCGGGAAACATTTTTTCGTACGACTTCTTCTTAGTTTACAACTATTTTATTGTACTCGCTAATCAGAATAGTGTTCAGTTATTAATTTGTACTATCCACTACAAACAGGTTTAGACCGGTATTATATACTACTCCTTTCGCACAATATCATTCAAGTTTAATGATATGACAAGGTGCGCTAATATTCCCCACCTTAGAGTAAGTCTGTTAAATTACCCTACGTCTTAACTACTGGAGCAATTGACTTCCAAAGCTCGCCCACTAATGAGAATTGGTCTAATTAGAAAGGGAAAACGTTAACAAACAAAAGAGGAATTGGGCTTTATCCGGGGTACATTATTCTATCCGGGCTGGTAAAGGTGAATTTTTGTGCTAACACGCCATACCCTTTTCAATCAAATCAAATCATGTTTATTGACCAATTCGGCTGTAACCCATACAGACATGAATTTATACAGTTTCAAATTGTGTATACCAATTAATACCAATTGATTAGAACAAAAACATTCAAATCATACTAAGAGTTTTTTTAAGCAAACATGAGACAGACATATATGGATGGGAAAATAAAATTGTTGCACCCAGACTTCACCCCAGACATCTCTCACACTATTGTATCCATAAGTTCATAATATATATTCCGTGTGTGTAAAGCAGCCTTAACGAAGTGAAATAAATTAAGTAGGACTTCTATAGTCACATTCTTGAAACACCGATGGTAGTTTTCTCTAGTGTAAGATTGGAGTGAATATAGCTCTGTAATTTCTAAAGTGCGTACATTCGAATAATAAATGGTAAACGTCTTTTTTAGGACCACCGCACAAACGGCATCATTCGTCCTCACTAATTCCATATAATTTTAACATTGCATTTAATCGAACCACCTTTCCTTTGAAGGATAGATGTGGAAGCCCTAACTTTAATTGTAATAACAGTTGTTTAGCTGCCCAAATGCAATCACTGTCCAGAATTTGATCATAGAGATAGTGCGTTTTACTGTTCCTATACCATGCATACAAAGGCTTACAAGAAATGTCATCACTGACGCTATCACTCTTAATTTTACGAAATGCAACTAAGATTTGCTCTGCAATAACATCATAGTCAGACTCACACCCTGTTTCTAGCTCTAGCTCTAATAGATAGTAAATTCTCCATTTAGCTAGTAACGATATAATGATCCCGCGCTGCATAAAATTTTGGTGTTTCTGAAAGAGGCACTCCCAGATACATACATATATGTTAAAACCCTCTCCATTTCCTGATCAATCCAGAATAGTTTAAAGTTATGTCTAGCCTTTCTTTTTGCAAATATCATAAATTTTGTCTTTCCAATATTCACTTTGAGGTTGTGCTTTAGCGAAATACTCTCTTAAAATATTCACCTTCTTCTGGAGTTCCCCTAGCGTATGTGGTAGTATGACAATATCATCTGCGTGAAGAAGCAGGTGAATTAATGTGTCAAACATTTTTATAGGTATCGTTTCACTATTTCCAAACTCCTGAACTAGATGTAAAAGGTATATAGTGAATAGGATCAGGCTAAACGTTTCCCACTGAAGTACCCCTTTATTGATATAAAAGTTTTCGCTAATACCGTATGATGTTCTGACTTTTCCCGTTGCATTATTATAAATTTCTTTTATGGCTTCAATAAATTTTAAACTAAGTCCTTTCGCTTGCAGTGTCTGACATAGTTTGTTATGAACTACAGTGTCAAACGCCTGACCGAGGTCTACGAATACTGCATATACTTTCGCGCCAGGTGATTGGAGATGTCTCTGTACTATTGCGTTTAATATGAATACCTGATCCTGAGACCCGGTTCCCCTTTTATGTGCAGCCTGATTTTTTGATATTACATTATTTTGTACGCTCCACGGCACTAGCCTATTGGTTAACATGAGGGTAGTGTTATTGGCCGATAATTACCCGGTATTTCTGCATCACCCTTTTTGTATATCGGAGCAATTACAATTTCTGACGAGTTCTAAGGAAAACTTCAGCTTCTATAAAAATTGTTTATGTTCACGAGAAGATTTTCTCTTAGTTCAGTAGGAAGCGCTTTGAGTGCCTCATTTGGGATTCCGTCACTGCCAGGCGCTTTACCATTGGACAGTTTTTTAATTGCACAATTTAATTCTAAAAGTGTGAAATCCTGGTCTAAACATTCGTCGTATACTTCTTTCCCATCTAAACTGTTCTGTTCCGTGCAATCGGAGTCACTATTTTCTTGAATAATATCGTCGGCCATATACACGTTCTGAAAAAATGTTTTGAACCCTTTTCACGACGAGCATGGACTCCCGAAGGCACGCTAACGAAAAGCGAATGGGGCTATTTATCACACTTGCCAAACTGGGGCGTACTAGCTCACCTCGCCATACGATTAAAATCTTGTCTAAACATGAAAGCCGATTAATAAGTCTTGTTTATTTCTCATATCCTACCGCACTCCAAGAATGTAGGCTTTAGGAAATTGCGATTTGTAGCACAAAATCAAATTCTTGGCTGCTTATGTCAATAATACTTTCGGCAGCGACAACATTCGACAGCGCCAAATCGAATGCACGAACGGGTATGTAGTACGGACTATGGACAATGAATTCCACTGCAATTATGTACATTCCTATCTTAAATTTTTCCTTTGGAAATTGGTGACACAATTGATAGACTTAAATTTCAGGATTTGTCAGTAACGTTTCGAAAAACGGAGTATATACATGGTGTACCTGAATGAAGGAGCCACATTTGATTTCATTACCCCGTCGAACGGATTATCCAATTCGGCCGGGACATAGCGCAGAATGAAGCCAATGCACTTGAGGTATGTTCAATCATGTGCATTTTTGAGATTCTGAACCGAAGGCCATACTGGGACGGTTCAAACGGTTACGACTTTTTTCAACATAGGCTGAGATGGGTACAAAATTGCCGAAATTCGAGGTTTCACATGACAACCGTTGTTATAATCAACATCGGCTGTCGCTTCTTGGAATAAATTTGACCAGAAAATGATGGAGAAAGCTAAATTTCGTTGATTTCTCGCCCGCCGGTCTCAGCCTATGTTAAAAAAGTCATAAACCGTTTGAACCGTCCCAGTATGGAGTTTGGTTCAGAATCTCAAAAATGCAGATGATTGAACATACATCAAGTGCATTGGCTTCATTTTGCGCTATGTCCCGGCTGAATTGGATAATCCGTTCGACGGGGTAATGAAATCAAAGGTGGCTCCTTCATTCAGATACACCCTGTATTATAACTGACAGACAGACACAAAATGTTGACAAAAGTATGCCCAACTAGATATAATGGTAAACTTAACTTGTACACAAGTTCATATCCGATTTTATCGCAAGGAAAAATGAGCGCACATATACAGTGTATCATTACTTATTACTGCCTCAAGAATTGAAATGCATACTTGAATGAGGGATCCGAGAAATATAAGGTATCCTAGATCAAACCGTATGCAGTTTCCGCATTGTTGATGGGAGCACGCGGCACAATAACGTCCTCTGAAGAATTTATCATGAAGTAGCCGACATTATCAGTGAAAAGAAGGTGGTTTTAACAGTTTTGAGGGTTGTTCACAGCTATTGTACCACCGTCTATACCCTACCACACAACAATAATATGAATACCTTCTGAACATTATTGTTTATGTTTACTGATTCAAAAATGCTATTTAATCAAATGCCTTTTTTCTAAAAGTTTTGTCGGCTGTAAATATATGTATATAAAATAAAGGAAGTTTCTCTGTCTAAAATCGACCCACGCGAGTCTGTAAATAGATGAATTGATAAGCCATTTGAAAACCACATTTCAGACATTTTCCTACCTGTGAAATTTTGCCGTTGAGTTCAAAAATTGAATATCAACCGCTAATAAAGTTAATATAAAAATATCGATTTTCACTTTTTAAAAAAGTTGTAATTATTGATTTAACCGTAGCGTCCTGCTCATATTCTATGGGTTGGTTGCATTAAGTAGCAAAGTCTGCATGGCCTGGATATACTTTATATTCCTATGTAGATTCAAGGGTTGTTTGGATTTGTAAGTGTAAATATTAACATCACGTGTATCCCTTATAAGACAATCAACTTGTATACTCAGTATGTTTGAATGCTGGGGTTAGCACTCTAAAGGACGATTCAATCCCGGCGCGGAACGCTTAATATTGTTTATGTTTTTGTTACATAAAGGACACATTTTTAGAATTGTTTAGACATTTGTTCGTATAGTCTCGATTATTAATTTATAGATCAAAACTTGGTTTCAATGTTGTTGGTAGTTGTAAAATAACTATTGAATTCAAAAACACAAACCTGGAATAATTTAGGGTATCTGGCATCTCCCTCACAGCATCCGATTCTTATGTTGACTAAAAAAGCGGATTTCATGTTTTCTGTGGAATGAAATAAACGACTTAGACAAGCAATGTTTGACAGTACATACTGACAGCGCCTTTCCCGGGCGCAATGTGACAATCTACAGTACAATATACATTCATGTAGAATTCCTTCCAGTTAGCAATTGTAATTAGTTGCTGATAGGTATATGTGGTGGTTTTACATGTTATAATGCGTTCGGGTATTGGCAGCAATGTGAAATAGTTATAATCAATGATTGTAATTCATATTTTATATCAGCAACGCAGAAATAAATCATTGAACTTTGAACTTTGAAATTTGGTGCGGTGATATTCAGCATATTCAGAAATACTCAAACTCACTTTTATAAATTGTGATTGGCAAGTCAGGTACTGCCTTCATTCGAACATACAATTAAGCACTCCAACAACTCATATATTGTGCGACGATAGCGCTACTCACCAACTTTATCAGTTTTTGCTTGAACGGAACAGACAGCACTGCCTAGTGGGCAGAGTAATTCCTTGGTGTCTGGAGTTGCCTTGTCGATGTAAGTGTTCCTTCTTTGGTAAGTCCATCCAACGGAGGTCGCACAAATAAAATTCCTATACAATGGAATTTTCCCGTATGTGAGGAATTGTTCTGTGTTGAAAGACAGACCCACTATAAAGGAGATTGGTTCACCCGGACGTCTAGGGACGCTCCCGCAATTAGCGCCAAATGGTATCCAATAACCATTTTTACTGTGACCCTCTGTCTGTGTGCCACTATTTACTTCGGCTTTTTCTTGGTCTGGTTTCAAAATCGTGTCGTCCGGAATATCATTACATCGGAAGGAGAGTTCATCCAAATATTCTCCTCTTACAATGTGGTCTGTACCCAATGCCCAAGTGTTATCTGGACACACGTCCAGTCGTGACCAGTTAGACCTGCTCACCTTTTCATCGAAGGCGGTAAACTGCAAACGCAAAAGTTATAGAAGTGTTCACTTTCGTTTAATAGACAACAGAACCGAAAGGTTCCGGCGACAAGACCTATTACAGAACATTTAACTGCCATTCAGCAACATAATTATTCTCACGATTTAGGTCAAATCTGAACAACTTTTTAAATCAAGGCAACAGAAGTACGTATGAGTCTTTTTGTAAAACCTGTGGATTCAATTTCAGTTTATAAGTCGCGAAGATATTTACGCCTCACTGCACACAGAACAACCGGCAAAAATGCGAACCACAATTTAGAACGTCATGAACCATTTTTGAACAAACTTGCAAATAAAAAATAAATATTGGGAGTTTTAAAGTCCGGTAACAGTGTAAGGATAGTCTTGAGCCCAAGCTAACACGTGGCCAGCAGCAGCGCCATCCTTTCAGTCTTTCAAAGACTCCCACAAGTTGTCAGTTCTTACGAATCTTCGCTACAGCTCACATCATTTGATCGGTTTCCGTTATCGTTAAGACTACTCGACTGGGATTACCAACCCATCGGACAACTTATACTGCACATTCGGGAGAGTGGAAAACCGATTACAAACGGGCAATCTGTTGGACTTTATGGCGTTTAGCGTTTGGTATAACATGGTATCACATCAACACTTCAGGAATCGACAAAGACACGATATAATAATTGCGCCAAAGCGAACATGAGCTAAATGATGACTAACTACAAAGTGATATTTAGAGAGACAACATACAAACAATGTCTATAGTTATGATGTTATTAGGATGAAGTGGTTCATGACAATTGTGAATGTTCGCCCTATAATCTACACATACACAGAAGTATTTCAATTTTTTCGTTCATTTCAACAAATATCAACCACGGTTCCTATGGAAATGTTGACATAAATTTACCTGCGCTATTATTTTCCGCTTTGAGTCCACTGTTCTCTGCTCAGTTTGCATCGCGTCTATTTCCGCCTATGAGATCAATATAGATCATGAAATGTTAGATAAAGTACCGGAAAGGGGTCAAAGATTTTATCGAGTATTATAAACCATAAATCAGACAATATTCTCAGCTTGGCACATCAGATACAATGAAATTACAATAAAACCACCTATGGAACACAGATATGAAGAGAATAAATGAGATATATAAATTGAAAACCCGTGGGAAATTGTTAACGTATTAATTTTCTCCCGACCGCGATATTATTTCTTGTCTATGGATTCGTCAACAACTTCATACAAAGTAAAGAGAACGGACTGCTGTATTATGAGCCGTGAGAACGTTTCACACTACGATAGAAACGTAGGTCAAAATTACTCGACATATGGGCGGCATAGGTTCGACTCTTGGATGGTGAATTTGTATTCCAATAATTTTTTATTAGTTTTGTTTACATAACTCCTACTAGAAATTGTTCGCACATACCCCAAATTATATTGCATAAGCTAACATAAATAGCTGAATTTCAGTTAAATTATGCGAGGAAGAATGGATGAATGCCAGTTAACCGAATGTATTTTCCCCAATTGATTGGAGCGGCGGGCAGGCCGTAAGTTGGAACAGTGTATATTAAAACTACACATTGAGATCGGCATGATCATTGCACAGGGTCACGCATAACCTTTGCCCCCCCCCTGGCCAGCGCAACACGGGAGAGCCGGACAAAAAGTGAGATATGCATTTCGTAGCGAATCTTATGGAGGATCTAATGGGCCACTCCGCTTGAAAATCCGACGCGCGTAGCGGCACTGACGAGCGCTTAAGTAAAAATCGACATGAAAAATGGATTTTTCAACGGAATTTTGACAAATCTGTCGATGCCACCTTTTTCCGAGGTGGGAGCGACGGGACTGCCCATGAACGTAAAGATAGGCTATCCGATACACACAACATGTGTGTATAGCTTACGCTATGGTATGCATTTGACCCCCCCTGTGAAACCATGTCGGCAAGATATCTGAAAATTTAAGCGTTTCTCGAAAAAAAATAACGAACAAAAAAAAGTTACGTATTCAAAAATCGAAGAGATGAGTTTGGGCTTTAAGAGAATTTTCATGATCCCAAGAAGTTACAGCTGTTTGAATCGAGTTTTGTGGCCCAAAAACCTAGTTTTTTAAGTTTTTGAGGCAGAAGGAGGAAAAATATTTAATTTTTTATTTCACCATTCAAAATTGCAGTTCAATGCGGAAATTTTGAGCTATGTCCCAACCCTGTAGCATTTCTCAACGCTTCGCTATGATTTTTTGAAAATGTCAATTTCTACAACACTAGAGAGATGCCCCTTTCAATCACAATGGAAGAACGTACTATCGGAACGTACTATCGGAACGTACTAATGGAGAAGGGTAGAGAACGGGGGAATTCGAAATTTTGTAGACCTTATAAAAATTGGAACTATTTCAAAAATATGAAGAACTTCGTATTTTAAGGAAAGAAATTGTGTTTGAAAATATTTTCAAAGATTCTGAAAAATTTCACGTGTTATGTGGAAGGGCTGAGAAAAGTACGGTTCACAGAGAAATCCACGTGGGGGTGTTATTTCATACCATGGCAAAATAATTGTATGTTTATTTATCCCGGTAACCATAGCGAAAAAAAATGTTTCACTCAAAAGAGTGGAATAAAAAAATGCCTTTGGAAAAGGCGACATTCCTCGGTGGGTGGGTCACTCAAAAGAGAGAAATAAAAAAATCCACCGAGGGTCACGACTCGTCCAAATCGTCTGAAGAACCGAGCGTGCGATTTTTTTTTATTTCTCTCTTGCCGCGAAAACCTTGCCGATTTTTACTTAAGCGCTCGTTAGCGCCGCTACGCGCATCGGATTCTCAGGTGGAATAGCTCCCTAGATCCTTCATAACATTCTCTACGAAATGCATATCTCACATTTTGTCTGGCTCTCCCAGATTGCGCTGGCCAGGGGGGCAAAGGTTATGCGTGACCCTGTATATACAGTTTGTATTTACACCCCTCGCACCAACCTCTATTGAACATTACAATTTTTAAACCATGATTAAGATAACTTCGAAAATAATATATTTTGTAGTGCAATCAATGCGAAATAATAGTCTGCGGTGAAATTGATCCATTGTATTATCGTTACAAATATATTTATTCCGGTCAGAAGAGCCTGGGATGAGCAACTTGTCTTACATTCACCGTGAGAGTTCTACTCTTAGACGGTGCCCTCGCTTCCGCACGCCGGCTGGATGGGTTAATTTGGCTTGGTTTGAGTCACACCAGATTCGCGAGGACCCGAGGGCTTCGTTAATTGGATACATTTCTAGATTTATATCTCTGACGCTACCAGACAGATGGGAGCTATTAGCGATGACCAGTACGGAATAATCCCGACACCCTCTGGAAATCAATTCCGCTAATATGCAGTACTGAAAGGGCAATGCCTAAAAGTTCCTTTTTCTAATTATTTTTTTCACTAGTACAATCATCATAGTAATACATCAATAGTAAAAATTACCAGAATTGGTTGAATGAAAAAATTGTATTGTGAAAAATAAGAAATCGGATTGCTAAAAAACGAGAATTTTCTCTGAACGACAGAGAAGAGATTATTACATTATGTCAATGGTCAATGAAAAAAGAACAGAAATAGTTTTATTGTGCACACCGTATGTAGCATTGTGAAAAAATTCAGAATGACCGGTGTATTTGTAAATTGTACCCGTCGTGGGAGAAACCGGAAGGCGTCTAATCGAATAATCCGAGATGTGTTACAGCAAGTAATTCAAGTGACTATTTGTAATTACTTGCCCTAAAATATTTTGAATTATTCGATTAGACGTCTTCCGTTTTCCCCCACGACAGGTACAAATCACGAAGATACCGGTTATTCCAAATTTTTCAAAATGCTGCATACAGTGTACACAATAAAACTATTTTTGTTCCCTTTTTTTCGGCAATATACACAATGTAAGAATGTCTTCTTTGTCCTTCAGAGAAAGTTTCCTTTTTTGACCAATCCGAAATTTATGTTGTACAATACAATCTTTTTAGGCAACCGAATTCGGGTAATTTTAATAACCGACAAGGCTGGAAAAAATAATATGAGTGACATTACTATTGACAATATTGTAACTGTGAGCACATAACTGAAAAGGATGTCAATATTTATTTTGCCTAGTTTTTCGTTGTTTGCGTAATTTTGCACCCTTTGAGAGTGATTCCGCATGAAGTGGATCAATTTCACCACAAACTATTATTTCTCATTCATTCCACTACAAAATATATAGTTTTCAAAGTTATCGTAATCATGATTGCGAAATTAGAAATGTCCAATCGAGGTTGGTTCGAGGGGTGTCAAGACTTACACGCTGTATGTATTTCAATTGTCTTGTTGATTGTAGTCTGGTTAAAGCATTACCTCAATCGGTTGGACTGCTTAGGATGAATCTAACGTCTTCCGCTAAAGGTCAGCAAAGCAAGTAAGAAACACCCTGTGAGGGCACCCTGTGTGGAACCCACTGTGATCCACCCAGCCTCTAACTGTTGAGCACTGTCAGTGCTGAAACTTCATTAAGGTTTATATTTCCTTTTCAGTTTATTGTCAGGCAGATGGATTTCAAAATTTTAATATGATCTCAGTCATCGCTGGATGTGAATGCAACGTTTGTGTGCCTTTATAAGTTTGAGTTCCAACATTATTATTGCTAGCCAGGGTGTGTTTAAATAAAGTTCACGCTTTTGAATATGAATTCCTCTGATACAAACCAACCCCTTCAAATTCGATGAATTATGTGCACTTCTAGTCCCATGTAAGGCCATTTTCGCTGCAGGTATCCTTGCGCTTCATTAAAGTCGGTCCTGGCTTGACAGCATAGTGGTAGAGGTGTCGGATTCCAGTCGCTACCTTACGCTGGTATAAGTAAATAGCTTCGCCTAGACAACCTCTGGAAATATGCAATCACTTGTCTAAGGTTTTTCTCGTTGGGTTGGCCCTTAAAGTCGTGAGTAAGTCATATCTACAGACTAATTGTGTTTCCTTATCTCGACCGCTGATGCCATCAGTCGTTTACTGTTGGATTGTTGCAAGGTTGTTACGGCCAGACTCTTTGATTTGATGAGATGCTGCAGGAAAGAGTACAGAATACCGATTGCGTCTCATTCAATGTGAGAAGAGTCAATTGACATACCTTTGAAATTCCAATCAATCGACCTTCGACCACACATTGTGGATACTGGTTAACATTAGTGTGATTGACTGAACAGATAAGAGAGACGGGTGACCGCTTCATAACTCGAAAATCCTAAAAATGCCCCCAATTCGATAAAGATTTTAACTTAGACTTCAGAGATGGTCTGAACCAAATGGAAAGTGATAAGGAGACTCTGATAAGCACATGTGCGAATATCCGATGGAGTATTTTTTTTAACTCGAAGTTCTAGAGTTTAGTTTAATGTTCAACTGCTTATTTCATAATTGTATTGACTCAACTCAGCATTAATAACTTCAACATTCTTTTGATAGGACTCACCCCATGAATCGAATTCTGGTGTAAGGGTGATACATTTTACTCAAGAGCTGATACCGAACCAACTCGCACCGAAGTAATAAAGAGATGTCTACAGGAAACCGTGCCATTAGAAAGCTAGCACCCCTTAATTACTGGTGTATGCCAATGTGCTACACAACAGTAAGCCCTACGACTTACCTCTCCAGAAGGTAGACCATCGGCTTCCCACGTGTTCACGATTTTCCCAGTAGACAAGGTAAAGACGGTTTCATCTGTGATAATGCATTTAGTTCGGCACATTTTCGACTCTATTGGAAGATGGTCCTTGACATCCTTCGGCCATTTCTTTATGTTTTGGCAGTCAAACAAGCTTTTGGAGTAGGACTTGTAGTTACAGGTTTCCTGGTACTTTGCAGGAAACTGTAAATCTTCAACAGCCATCTTCGCGGCCTCCGCGGCACACGTGACTTCTAAGCGTCCACACTCCTGTACAGAATAACATAATCAAATACGGTGTAGAACTGATGTCTATTCGTTGATCTCCGCACACGTACAATGCAAATCGCCAAAATACAAAATGTCAGAAGTGCTGGAAGTGACCCATAAATGTCCGTGAATGAATACAAGTCGGTTGAGTACACGTATGCATACGTGTAAATAATTTCTATTGTTACCTGTTTCAACGTTGTGTTATCTGGGTTTTGAAGATATTTTGTATAGAGAGAAACGCCTACTTCGGCATCCTTGTAGAATTTCGTAGGGTCTTTATTGTATTTTTCGGACTCCCGGGCAATATCTCCTTTGATGAGATTGCAGTATGATACGTCCAAACACCTATTTTCTTCTGCACTTGATGGTCGAAGACATCCATTAACAATGATGAGTGCTGGAACGTAATGTCATTATTAGAAACTTCCAAATATTATTCTAAGC
>JAQGCA010003431.1:0-11816 GCA_034698945.1 Protaphorura quadriocellata | reverse complement strand
TATGGCAATCCTCCTTCTAGATATCGAAGTCAATTTTAGAAAAAACCGAACCCAAATCCATTGAACCGTTTGGAAGACATTTCATTTCAAAAGGGGGGTACATATTTCAGAAACACCCTGTATATGTTGTCAAGCTATTTATATTCTTGTAAAGTATTGAGGTTGTAAATGTAGTAACTGTGAATTCGAGTCTAAGCTATCTTATTCTTCACAAAATCGAATTTGGGAAATTGAGGATTGAGGCGTAATGGAATTAGGACTAGTTTTATAAATCTCCTAGTATTTGACTACTCAGATAGGTCAAATATATTGTTTCGCACGGCCCTAAATTGGTGCCTTCAGATTTTTAATATTCTGTGTCTTGTCACTCCGATCATAATTCGCACGGATTAATCCATACAAAAATTAATAGAGAATTTGAGTGCGTAAGAAAATTGCGATCAATCCTGGCAGACACATGCGTACCTATATACATATAAAATATACACAAAAATGTAAGCCTACTATTTCGTTAAAACTAACAAGGTGTGATTGTCAGTGATGATTTAGAATGGTGATATGTACTAAGCTAAGCTAATGAAATTATCACATCATTATTTATGCATATGCATAGCAATTATAAATCTACAGAGTCAGGTTTTCGGCACCTTATTTGCATGGAGTCGGGATTTAAAGTATTACGGTTCAGCCATTGCTGTTAAAGGTCGTAAGAGACTCTAAGTTAATAGTTATCAAGAGTCAGTCTATCAAACCGGGACAAAGTGCAATAGCAATTCAGTATATGATTATGATTACATGTGTTTATATTGTGGGAGGGAGAACAATAGCTCTTTCTGAGTTTAGACACTACACTTTCGGCCTCTCATTAACTTTTTTTCTGATTTTCTAACTGTTGGAGAATATAATTACCGGATTCTTCAGTGTATATTGTGTCAACTGGATGAGACTGAATCTAGCATGGAGTTAGAGAGTAGCGATTGTAGCGCAACAGCAGGGTAGGGTGTCCTAATACGCCCCCGTGTATGATCACGTGGTCCTCAAAGCAGTCCAATTTATATCCGTGGGTGTACTAGTAGGACACCTTACCCTAACAGTGGAAGTTTTTGTCAACTCTTTTGTCTTCTACAAAGCAGAATATGTGAGATAATAACGAAACCGCCTTACGCTGGTTTACTCGCTTACATGTACTTAAGGCCGTTAATGTACGTTAACTCATGAGAAAACTAAATTATTGTTCAAGAATGATAGGTTTGAGATGTTAATGGATATACGATTGAGTTATTTTTAATAAAAGGACATGTTTTTCAAAGCAATCAATCAAGCGTTTGTTTTTCAGATTCTGAATTCGCTTTCATATTTCATATGTTGCAAGAACAAAGAAACTAATAATGTTGCTCCTCATTGGAACGGACAAAACTATTACATATTTCAGTCTGCCATACCAAATCACTGTCTTATTAAAGGTCAAAGATAGGCTAATTGGGTTGGATCGGATGTAATTTCGGGAATTCCGATAGATTTCTTTGAAAGACATCGCAACAAAGAAATCCAAATGTCTATACTAACATCCAAGTTAGCGAAGCGTTCCTGTGAGCACATTTCAGTTACCAGGTGGCGCTAGAGCGATTAAATGAATTCGACGGTTTTCTGAGTTTACAAATGAATGAATTGGATTGGCAAAATTATCTTTATTCTAATTACAACTCTACATTTAAATAAAATAAAATAACACATTTCAATATTTGGTCCCAAGAAGAGATTCCTATTGAGAATAAGTATACTAATCCACATTTAAACTCCAACAAATTAATACATATATTTTATTTGGTCCCAAGGACACTCCTCGTATTTATCAGAGTTGCGAGTCAAGCGAAGTTATGTACTTAAGAAGACATTCTATTTTACCAATACGATGTTCTTTTAAATTTCATAGCGGCGAAACTTTCCGTAGACGAAACTCTTTTCAGCTTCCCATGAAGTCGATTTGTTCCCAAACTGAATAATATCCCTATCTATTGACTCCTTAACTGAGGTTGGAATTGTTTTTGTGTTACTCGGACACTCCAGCATGGCTTGAGTCTTGGGTTTAGCCCAATGCATTGTCTAAAAGTTTAGTAATTCGTGTTATTATTCATATTTCATAGGTCGTCTGGTTGTATAGTTATGCCGAGTAATTGATAAAGTGTTGTAGGTATTGGATTTGAGAATTTTAAACGAACCATTTGACATCGAGTCTCAAAATTTTGCCATTTCTTGAATGAAATATTTATTTCAGACCGTCTCCAAGTGTCATAGCTTTTTCGTTTTTCCGGATCAGTCAAAATATCTCGCGCTTCCTGTGGTTAAATCATTATGATTATTTGCATCATTAAATCATAGTTCAACAAATAATTGAGTTCATATGCCCAAATTCATTTCTTCTATGTTTACGGAGTACTTTTAATCACTTTCATTGGCAAAAAACGAAGTAAACCTCGATAATATTTTAGCCTAAACTTTTTATTGACAATATTATTGTGCTCGTCACTTGCCTCGCAGCGTAAGCCTTTCGATCACAAAAAAATTACACACAATTGTTGTTGGCCTTACAAGTACAGGTTTCTCTTGGCGTGCATAACCTTCAGATTAATACGAGCTACAATGCGTCACAAGTCACAACAATAAAAATGAAACCCGTAATAAACTACAAACCTGCAATTTCTTGAATTCACATAAAGCTTCACTGTTGTCAGGATTCTTGTCAGGGTGAAACTTTCGTGCAAGAAGTCGATACTCGGCTAAAATTTGATTTTCCTAAAATTAAAAAATTGTTATGTCAAAATATAATGATATCAGAAGCATGAAGTATTAAGAAAGAAAATATTTAATCGGTGTAAATGACGATTTAATTTAATTCGCAAATGGCTTGCCTAATATGAAATATTATAATTATAACCGTGACAAAATCGTGAATCGCTAATCCTTCCTCTTACCGTTGAAGTTTCACAGCACCCCAGAACCTTGTAATAGTCTTCTTTTTCGGGTTTGGATGTAAGCTCATTTAGCCCTAACATTGTTTCTCCAAAAATAGAGGTAATAGATTGTCTTAGATGAAATGGCTGAATTTATTACAACGTAAAAGATTAGGATATAGCAGAATACAAAAGTGTACAGTCACGGCGATGAAAGTTGGTCAACTAAATCTAAATTAAATTGAAGGACTTGTGAGCTGATTCAGTCTCATGAACAAAAAATACATGACTCGTTTCTAACGCTTAGGCTCTAGCTCTAAGCTCGAGTCTGCATCATCTGCGCTTTCTCCGCCTTCCTATCAAAGAACTGCATCTCTGGAGATGAACTTTGTCTTAATTCTCTAAAATCAATACTAGACGTCATTCCACGCCTACGCCTATATTCTCATGCAGGACATTCAATCCACGAACCCAACCTCCACTTCCGCTGGTAAAAATACAGGGTAGGCCGTAATAATTATTCCAGAAAATTTTGTACATGCCGCAGCATATGTACAGTCCATATTATTAGCATCACTGGAGAGATATTTGACCAATTTAAATTACCAGTAACAATGCGAATCCCTAGATATCTCTATGGGAGTACAGTTTCGTTCTAGTTAGTTTCAGATCCAAAAACAAATGACCCGGGTCAGTGGTTTGAGTTCGGGGCAAGGGAAATAATTATGACTGTTTCCGGACCACTGACGAGCAGTGCTCTACAGCATTTCTAGAACCGATCGGCCATCTTCTACAGGGTCCGGCAAGCGTATTGTGGACAGTCTGCTTATGCCTATATCTCCAGTAGGTTGAGTCAGAAAATTTTGAAAATTTTTGTGGTGTATCCTATGTACAGTTACGGGCAGTTAAGAATTTTTGCGATTTTTTTGCATACAATTATGTCGGTGAAATAATTCGCCGAATTCGAAACAGTGGTACAAACTTTTTCCGAACGCATACAAAATCGCCGCCCTCCTATTCCAAATCCGTCGTTCGAGGAGTCCGAATGCGAAAACTTCTACGGAACTTGTGTCTGGTACTTGACATGGATTTCTGTTAGGAGTAGTTAGTTAGTTGGTAATTTTATTCCGAGTATGAAATGAAAAACTGGTGTATAGGCGCCGGTTTTCTTTGAAGCCCTTTAGACCGGTGGACTTGTTTTGCATCTTGCATGTCAACTGTTGTGAGGAATGTGTTAGAGAGACTTTAAGCCCGTACAAACGAACAAATTAACAAACAAAGCAATCAAAGGAATTTTTTATATTTTTATTTTTCAAAATGGAGATTTTGGCCAAAATTGAAGGGGACAAAGTGATGAATTGAAGGAAGCAGCTAACTTTCGGCGAAGTATGGCAGATAATTTTGCGATTTCGACGGTTCCGTTATGCAGTGGACTATGTTAGGCACTCCAATCTTGGAATTTCAAATTCCATGAACTTTTGACCTTTCTACGACTTGTTGGAATAACAAACATTAGCCGGACAAAGTTTGCACTAGTGTTTTAATATCCGCGAATTATTTCACCAACATGACTGTAAGCAACAGAATTGCAAAAATTCTCAATTGTCCGAAACTGTCTAAGGATACACCACAAAAATTTTCTGACTCAACGTACGCGAGATATAGGTATGAGTAGACTCTCCACAATACGCTAGCCGGACCCTGTACACCGAGTCTTATTTTGCTGCCGGAACAATAGGTCTACAAATAACATTTTGTAGAAAAGTTTGTCGATTTGAGGACACTCGCGGATAGTTCGACGTTTCATTTTTGATGTATATGTTGTGATCTATGGAATTGATGACTTTAATAAAATTACATCCGATCCAATCCAATGTATCGTTGGCCGTAGAAGTATGTTCAGCGTGATAGGATTTACAACAGTACTATTAATTGAGTTATTCAGTCACTTTCTGGTAATGCTCAAATTCTCAAAGTAAGACCTACTTACGACCACCTCGTGTGCTATTTTTTTGCTCCAATACTTTGTGCAATGGCCCAGGATTGCTCAATTTCGGGAAATTTCATATCTATTCTGATTATATTTTGGTTTGAAGGACATAGTGCTGAATATGAAAAGAATTTTTAACCATCACACCAACAGTTACTTAATAGTTTACAGCGCGACCAAGTGGTCCTATAATAAAAAATCCTCAAGTCGTTCGAGTTCCAGTTTTTGGAATTTTATTCAACATTGGAATGTGCATGAAGGATACATAAAATTGAGTTGTACAAATATTTAAACTGCGATCTTCATACCGTCAAGCTTCTAATTGGCGTCAGTCTCGAACAAACGCCCGGTACCCTAACGTATTAACTAGAAAATTCGCGCCATATTCTTTGTTAGAATTACAGCTTCTGAAATCCCGAGTTAATAAGCCCCCAGTCCCCACTATAAGTTTCACGGTAAAGAGAGGACAACTTTTACAGGGATGATTATTGTTTTTTATGGCCACGATTACAATTGCATTTGAATTAAAGCATGGAATAAGTCATCTTGAGTTTGGTTTAGAACAGGGGCAAGGTGATCTCTGACTGCATTAATTTCGTCCACTGAACCATGTTGGACAGCAAGAACGAGGGATTTGAGGTAAAGATGAACTTTGTTTCGTTCCTCATTTTCTGAACAATTCGTACAATCATTGTCTTCTGGAGTATTTGTGGAAGATTCTGGCCAAATGAATCGTACCATGTCTGCTGTACCCACCAGTAATATCAAGCACACTCTCATAATTTCAAATCTAGGAAATGCATAAAACAATGAAAACTTTTTATTTCAAGACTTAATAGTAAAGGTTTTTACATCAAGGAATTCGGAAGGTCTGAAATAAGGTTAACTACCTCAGGGAAACAGATTGAAGCAACTCTTTCCCGAATTCTCCAGTCATTTCCTTTTTCACCCGATTCAGATATTCGGTAACAATTCTTGAGGCACTTTCTAGCTCGCTCATTTTTACTTTACATTTGACAATCTCTTCAACAATGACAAGTTGATCGGCCAGTGTTAAATGTGCATTGGCGAGGTCCAACCCATTTTTGAAATACATGAGAGCTTCCCCAAAATCCCCCTCTTCAAAAAGAGTATCTCCAGCCTTGAGAGAGATCAAATAATTAATTTCATACAAAGAAAAGGCTGAATTTAATTCTTACATGCAAACGTACCTTCAAGGAGACTACGAGAGACATAGAGTAATATTTTTGGCCTTTAAATATTTTCGCAGCTTGATTCAGTGACTGGATACTTAGCTGTAATGTAAGAGTAAATTATGGACGATATTGAATGAATCGCACAGTATAGAAGATTAATAAGTTCAAACATGTACTTGAAGGTATCCATGAGATAATCCACCAATTCTGTCTTCTTTTGATTCATCCGGTTCATTCACAAATAAATTTTGCGAACTTCGTGCATCCAAAAGTAGTGTGGCCGCCTTTAATAAAAGATTGGCTTGTGCAATGTGATTTTGAAGACTTTCTTGACATTTTGCAGCTTCCAGGGCGCAAATACCAGCAAATTCTTTTTGCCCTTCCCGCTGAAGTTCCATACACAACGTTTCTGGAGGAAATTGCATTATATTTTGTTCGGTAATCGTATTTGACTAAGGATTTGAAAAGTGAGTTTTACAATATTTCGTCTTAAAAATAAAATCAATATTACCATACTGTTCGACCGCGTCTGATACATTCGGTTTACGGAAGAATCGTCTGCAAAAATACAACATTAGGTGGAAATTAATTAGGTATTTCTAGATTTATAAGTAAAAATGAAGAACGAATTAATTACGACATCCTGAAATTGTTTTCTTTAATTCGCAATCACCGAGACATACTGGGTGAGTCAGAAGTAACTCACCCTATTCGATTTCATTCTCCCGCAGATCGGATTATCCAATTCGACCGGGACACGCCTTGAAATAAAGCCAATGAACCAGAAGTATGTTCAATGATGTGCTTTTTTGAGTTTCTAAACCTACGGCCATTTCGTAACCGCTCAAACAGGTTGCTAATTTTTTTAATATTGCCAAGATGGGTGAAAAATCAACAAAATCTAGCATTCTCCATGCTTTTTAAGACGGAGTGTTGACTTTTTGGCAGGCCATTTTTGGAAAAGTGAAAACCATAGAGTGATGGTGATTAGTGTTTTGGACACCTAAACCAAATCCTGAGGTCAACTTGTTTAAAAACTGCCGAAAATGTGGCCTACAAAAATAACATTAACTTTTTTTGAAAATGGAAATTCTCAAGTAGTTGCATTAGTGAAAAAATTCAAGTGAGATTTTAAAGTACTCAACGTACGAATTTTTTCGAAATTCCAACTAGTTGCCCTTCATGAGCTAATCTGCTAGAGATTGATCACCACCGGTAGTCAAAATTTTGTTCCGAATTTATATTCGACCTGCCGAAAAAAAAATCCTGCACTTTCCCCTCGTCTCCCATGTATTCCACAATTTGTTTTTTTGTTGTTGACATTTGACCGTTCATGCCAGCCAATGTAAAGTTTTGACCAAACTTTCGCCGTTCCCCCGACACTAGGGTTGTAAGGGTATTTACCCGGGTAAATACCCCGGGTTCAATATTTAATTTCCACCCATCGGGTTTTTATTTTATGTCAATGCGCAGATGATGCCTCAAGCAGATGTCAATACAAAAAATTCCGTGCCAGTTTCAATCTATAAAACCAGTTTCAATCTATAAAACCAGTTTCAATCTCTATAAAACCAGTTTAAATTGAATTATCCGTTTGCATTCTTTCATGTAAACATGAACATAAACGAACTCTTTCTATTTGTCTTTTTCCTTTATTTTGGGAACAACTCGATTGCTTCTAATCTATTCAATCTATTCAAAATGTGCACGTTATACGATTCAGTAACAGCTAAATAAACCGAAATTCTTTAACGAAATTGGCTAATAAACACACGCATACCTTTTTCGCAACTGTAGAAATTATTATGTGAATAAACACCCAAAATGGGAATAAATACCCGAGTATTTACCTGGGTAAATACCCAAATAATAAATACCCGGGAATTTAACAACCCTACCCG
The DNA here is from genome assembly GCA_034698945.1 of Protaphorura quadriocellata. Lineage (NCBI taxonomy): Eukaryota > Metazoa > Arthropoda > Collembola > Poduromorpha > Onychiuridae > Protaphorura > Protaphorura quadriocellata. The sequence goes on along the minus strand of JAQGCA010003431.1, from coordinate 3,778 downwards.
ACACCGAAAAAGTTTGGTCAAAACGGTTTTCTCTGCCTCTTAAGGCGAAGCAACACGTTTGAGGACAATGAACCTGAGAATACTATAACTTACTGGCCAGGCGAATTGAGTTAATTAGCTTGATCATGCGATTCTGAACAAAGTGTAATTCGAAAATTCCAGAAAAATCATATTTTAAAGGATGATATGAATTTTTTAGAAAACGATGATTTAACCCGCGAGAGATATCAGACTTGTGTGCTAACCTTGTTTTAGTGTGGACCATCGATGAATTTTAATAAAAATGCACATACACTTTGTTAACAAAGTATCTGTGTCTAAGAATTAACAACCACTTTCTCCAGATATTGTCTCCAGCGTTCAGGTTCATTGTCCCAGGATTAAAAATATTTTGGTCCGTGCTGACTAATGTATTGACTGGACAACGAATGTCAACAAACTTTGACCAGGGTGTCTCAAACATTTGCATTGCATAAAATGTAGTATGTGTGTCTTATATGAGATTGAGATACAAAATTGGTTGAAACACCCTCGGATTTCATAATCTTAGCATCGCTATGGCATTTTGAAAGTTTGGAAAACGAACCTATGGCTACACCTTATGAGGAAAGTTTGTTTGTTTACGAATCTTGGTTATACCCAAGGTAAATAAAACATCTTCTCTATAGGTCTCACTTTCCCAAATAATGAAATTCCGACGGCAACCCCGTGGCAACCAAATATGAAGCACATGGATTGAATGGGAAATTTTTGACCTATGGCGTCATTTCGTAAACAACTTTGGTGCTTATTTGAGAAATCTATTTCCCATTGTCGTAATAAGTACCGACGGATAAATAACAACTCGTTATGGTCAGTACTGGCATACCTCTAGAGTCAAATAGTCAAGGTTCCTTGGTTATACTAATATCTGGATCTTCAATATTTTCATTATATTTAACGAAATATAACGATTTTCAGAAAACTAGACACTTTTTTGTTTACTTTTACCAAAGAGCGCCATGTAATCAATTATTTTTGAACATCTGTAGATAGAATCGATTTTGAATTGCCAGAGACAAGAAATAAATGATGACAACCTAATCATGATCATGAGAGCGACAATTTCAGAAATTAAACTCTTTGCTGATCGGTTATTTGTCTACATCAAACATGAGAAAAAATAGTCAGTGGTCCTTTGGGTGGTCATCCATCAAATTAATAATGGACACAACAATGTTCTACGTTTTTTTGGGTGACATTTTTCCGTACTGTACTTGGATCACCCGGGTATCTCAATAAAAATAGAAATATTGCTACCAACGACACTTCCCGTCTTTCTTTCTCTTCCTCCGTTTTTCAAACCGTCTTACAAGAGATGCTACTCAACTGTAAAATATCAAAATAATAATAAATAAAGGCAGTTTTTATTTAACCACCGTATTCCAAACACTGGTATATTTCAATTTCTATCTATCAGCAGAATTTTTTGCGACTACGACTATACAAAAATCATTAATCCTGAAAGATTTAGCCTATCACCCAGAAATTCTCAGTTAAATTGTACCCCTTGTGATTCGGAAGTGCTCTAAGCTCTAACGCACCCAAACGTTGAAGGAAAAGAGACGGAAAACCCATTTAAATTTGGACAGATGAATTTTTCAAATGGTACTACAGGTTTTTTGGTCACACATCGTCAACTCAACGCAACGTCCAAGACAGACCTGGACATTATCATTTGTAACTCAGCATTTCAAGGGGAAGAAAAAAAAAGAGGTGAATTGGAAGTGCGTCTGTTTCACATTCTTCATTCATTCAAAGATTCAACTGACATTCATTCGCGCCGCGCGATCCTTTTTAGCCTCACTCCTCTACAGTTCATGTCTTGGAAATAATATATGTTTCCGCGTCCTGTCCTACGGTGTTTAATAGCATTCCTTCCAAACCACAATCTATCATATCATGTCTTTAACAACTTCTCCTGTTTATTCAATCTCATCTTATGTATGTATGTCCAGGCATTCCATTGGAATGTGTCCTATCCGCACAAGGTACGCTATTCGCGTGACAAATTCTAATCCACCAGAATTGTCCTGGTCACCTATATAAGCGTGGCGTCAATGTTCTTTATTTCTCATTCAAATATACAGTCATTAATAAGCATTTGATCTAAAGTGGCAATTACAAATGGCAGCGGGCCGACTAGCAATTCCGTTGCAATGGGGGTCAATGACCTTTTCGCGCATTGAGCTTGACATTGACGGAAACCGGTAATTCCTACCTCAAAATTTTATATTCATAATAAGTGCCAATAATCTTGGAATGGCCACTATTCATGGACAACGGTCTTTCCACAAGGTTAGCCCATGTTCGATTTGTTGACTGGAGAGTTGTTTTTTATGCCAATTGGTGTACAATTTACGTATATGGACGTATATTGAGGTTGTACGCCAACTTAAATGACCCAGAGTGACAGAAATCGGAGATTTCAAATTTTCTGATTACAAAACAAGCATGATCTAACCTTGTTTACCAACTTTGGGTATGACTTCTGTAAATGTGTATACCTTATTTTTGCATCCAAAAATATTCCTTGTCAATCTGGAGACTCATGGATAGTGTTGAACATAGATGGAAAAGAAAACAACGTGGAGAGATCTCATAAGCAATAAAGGTTTATTTTTATTTGATATTTTAACGACATTATAAATATGAATGTGTGTCAACAAATCTGCCTTATCAGGTTGAGACACACATGGCAAATTAGGTAGAGTTCTTTCCATACTCTAACTTCTTCCTTCCGAATTCATTTGACATGAATTCATTGCTTGGATGCCTCGTATAGTGTACTTAACCAATTCTTACAGACCATGGAATCCTGAATTGAATTCACATCTTCTGTCCAATGATGTGACACAAAATTTTACGACCATATTTATATATCATTAGTTTCAAGTAGCATCGATGCCTGTATGACCCACAAAGCATGCACTGCACTGTGACACGTTGTCTAGAGCTCAAACTATCTCGTAAAGAACATATTAAAAGTTGTAAACCATATCATTTATTGGAGCAAAATATTATGTACCTACCAGGGATCGAACCTGGGACCATCTGCGTGTTAGGCAGATGTGATAACCGCTACACCATAGGTACTTGGATAAAATTGATCATATTTTATGTTAATCAATTTTTAAAGTCATTTTATTACTCTTATTATCAATTTTCTCTCTTGAGTGAAAAATTGTGCAGATTTATTGATTAGTTATCAGGACTTGCGAGTTTTTTAATTGCAGACTGTCGCCAATAATCCAGCTAAATTACACTTGGGGTAAATCATTGTGGAAATTCGATCGGGGTCTCCTTTTGTACCATTTGTTTATCTGAACATCAACAAAGAATTAATATATTAGTACACGTATGAAAATGTAAGAGGAATTTTAATTTTAATGAATTAAGGGAATCAATCGATCCAAACCGTGAATCCAAAGACTGCACTTGTACCAAGGTGACATTGACATTACACTGAATTGAATTTCAAGATTAAGTCTAAGAAAAAATTGTAGGAGTGCAAAGGATTAGTTGAGATTTGTATGCAATTTAGCGAATGAATGACATTGCTTTCAAATAATACTAATTTGACTTGAATTGATGTTGTCCATCATTTCTATGATTCATTTGACCTTTCTTGAGAAAAAGCGACGAAGTCAGATGAATGTCCATTGTATGTTTATTTTAGCAATGCAATCCAGAGAAAAGGTCAAACGTTATCATTCCCATCAAATGGACCTTACCAACC
>JAQGCA010003430.1:0-11818 GCA_034698945.1 Protaphorura quadriocellata | reverse complement strand
TCTGATCAATTCTTTCAGTTAATATTTTCGTGGAGCGTGTGACCCTACCTAGTAGGGAAATGGTCAAATTATCTTGGAGTGACCAAGACACATTTCAGACAAGAAATTACCCAAAGAGGGTGGACGGGTAGTACTTAAAACAAACAGTCGAAACTTCTTGAAATTACCAATCTTTCCCAGAATGACGAATTCAACAAGGGTTGTTATGCCGAAGCTGAAATTACGCGTCCTAGGCATCATAGCTTTCCTAGTAAATTTTATTAATTCCGCTTGTTCTTCAGCTTCAATTTGCGCCTACCCTCATTTAATTCGAAATAGTTGTATCAACATTTATTTGGCTGCATCATTCTGGTACACCCTGTACATATAAAAAAATTAACGTTTAACTCGCACATCCAATGTGGGACTAGATAGGGAGTCAGACGTTCTGAACAAAAGAACATCCAGAGTACTATTAATTGTGCGCAAGATACACAAGATTGCCGCGCTCAGAACCTAAGTGGGATTTGCTAATTTCGACACTAATGGATGGATATTGTATACGATTAATTATTGTCCATCGCGGGAGCAATAAGATTGCAAGCCCAAATCTAACAGAACTTTCAAGAGTCTTTCCTATGAGAACCTGAAGTTCCAGCCATTTCCGTAACTTACCAGGGAACGACATGAAGTGCCGGTCCGACCTAGACCCGCCATACACTTTTCACACCAATTAGGAACGCAGAAACCACTCAGAACTGGGATGACAATATTTCACGATATCAAACGACTTTGACAATTCGGGATAAGTTGAGTGCATTCCAATTGGTCTGAAATTCACGGTTTTCTTCTGAAAACTCATTAGGACAGTTTAATTCTGACATTGCGCTTGCAAATTGAATTATGCGATGTATTACTTCAGGAATCCCCGGGTCATAATTAAAATTATGTTGGATTTGCAATCATCTGAAATACTTATTCAAAATCCGACATCAAATTAGTTGCAAAATGGGAGATAATTTTGACACCCACCCCTGTGCTTTGTTGAAATATCTTAATTCTAAAACCACATAATATTCGTCCTGATTTGGCCGCATGGTTACATTGTCGCACTTTGACATCGAATTTTCACTTTGAGAAAGCGCAATAGGGTCAGCCCAAACTAACTCATTCCACCGGGCACTTAATTTTCAGTGACTCAAAAGTAAGAACATACCGATGTATTTCGGAAGAAATACCCACTCCCATTGTGGTTTCAGATCATCCATGTCTCCCGTTAATTGAGACAGCAAATTCGAGACATCTTTTTCAGTGTACTCAAAATCTCTGTCCAACGTTCGAATATGTTTTCTGGTATGAAAACTCTTATCAAGTTTCCAGCATGTATATCCATATCTCTTGGTGATTATACACTGGAGTTTCTGGTATGGGTGAGGCGTCTGTTTATTTTCATCTTTAAATAGACGGTCCTCCAATGTTTGGGCACACTTGTTGATAGTGTCCAGTTGACCCCGACTTGTGACCAAGCACACTAGGACCATTCTTGTATTCCCTCGAGTACGATATTCCCAAACAGCATCAGATCCATCACTGACAAGGGAAATATTTTCCTTGTACTCTAACCGAAGTAAAATACTTAATATTGCTCGTGCCACTTGGTTAAAAAATACTACTGATGCAAGAAGAGAACTTATTATTGGGTACAACCATAATGAAATAAGAATTTTAGTTAATTCAGTCATTTTGAAAGCGAACATGGTCGGATGAGGGTCTGAAGGTAAGACATACTGCATAAATCACATGTAATGAATTTACAAATATTACAACATTAGGCACAAAGTGAGAAATTATCTAATCTAAACGTACTCGTCACTTATATATGATAGTATATGATAGTATTCTATTCTGATAAGACAATTTATTGACGTAAGTGTTCAAATTTTATACATACATTTTGTAGTACTGGCGCTAGTATAAACAATTGTTAGCAACTGTTAGCAACCGAAAGTTCGATTTAGTTAGCCCAGTAGAGATTGGGATTTTTACATTTTGGAGATCTGATGGTGAATGGGGGGGGGGGGCGAGGGGCAACTATTCTACTTGAAATAAGAAACATTGTGCACAGTTGTAATGTCTAAGTCAACGGACACAACACCACTCGTACACCGCCAATTCTTCCAGTTCAGGGGCAGGGATACAAGTATAGGGTAAAGTGGGCTAATATACACCCGCTTTCGAAAAGTGTGCTCATTACCCCCATCCGTTATTTGTGGGCATGCTATGAGGTTCCCAAGGGACATTTGATTAGTTAAGCGAGCGGATCGTCACGAAGCTTTTCTGTTTGATCCGAAATCCGTTTCGGAATTAATTTGTGTATCTCTCGTCTCTCCCGTAGTCGTGTATCACTTTGTTGTTCAAAGCTTTTCTCCGGAACTACTGGGCCAATCGGGCTCAAATTTTCAGGGAAGATTCCCCTGAGGGTGTAGTTGTGCGTTGACTACATTTTGACCGTCTACTGCTAAGGGGTATCCCCTTAAACTTGAGTTTTAGGGTATGGGTATTTGGCATGAGAGAAATTTCCATGGCAACGTTGTAGTTTGCCTCTCAGTAGAACTGACGTAAACAAGCACCGCCGTTGCTATAGAAATTTTACCCATGGAAGAATGATGAAATGATTGAAAATCTGGTATATTTGTTCTTGATTGTATATGAAAAATAGTTAAATAGTCTTTAATGATGTTTGTGTAAAGTTATAAACCGTTTAAAGTGAAGCGGGGTCCAGGGGCAGAGCCCCGGCCGGGGTTGGGGGCGGAGCCCCCCATTTAAAAAGAGGTTTAGTAATTTAACAAGGCATATTTCTATTGGGCGAGATATTATTTTATTGTGCAAGATATAATTTTCCTGTGCAAGGTATTATTTTACTGCGTTTTCAGTCTCTTAATCTACCGTGAAATTCCTCTATTCTACTGGGCGATAAAATCACACCCTTTCTTTTTCAAAAGACAGGATGATGAGCTTCGCGTCGCTCGCTTTTCTGTGGCACAACCGTTGACGGAATGACATATTCCTAGTTTACTAGTTTAATTGCGAAGGTCAGGAATTCCAGATTTTAAGTAGGGAGGCTCTACACCCATCATGATACGGTCGTGCAGCTCTAAAATTACGAACTCTGGCGGATTGGTTCCATTATCGAAAATCGACACTACCTGTACTCAGATAGTATGAATAAAATTCCCCGATTAGCCTTAATTTTTTTTCATCTTCTTCGATCGAAGCACATACGGAAGTCCGACAATCGAACTCCTTCCTGACCTGCCTCATTCATTGGGAGCACTTATTTCATGTTCTTGAACGACAGGTTTCATTTTATATAATTTATGGGACAAATAAAGATAACTCTCCGATAAAGATTAAATTATCTACATGTAATATTAATTATATGTGGGAATTCTAAACACGGATAATATAAAGCATTCCTGTCATTTCCTGTCCAATAAAACGGAAGCCCTATCATAGAGTCCCATCTTTTATTCGAAGGTGAGATTACCGATTCGCATCGTAAATCCGAATTAATCTAGTTCTGAGAATTTATTTTGAGAATTCCTAAAAACAAAAATTGAAATGGATATCGAGATTAGACTATAACTGGTATTTTCGAGCACGAGCCATGAAAATAAGTCTATGGTCTATGGTTGATGGTTCCAGACACACTTTGTGGAGAAGCACGTGGTAAGGAGAACCAAACTCAAAGTGTGAGCATACAGAGGAGGGCATGCACAGAGCGGTCAGAGTGACGACGGTGAGGCTAGTGTTATCAGTAGCCAGTGGCCACGAACCAGTGGCGACCGTCGTAGACTTTTCATTTTTTTCAAAATAAAATAAAATTCCAAGCAGTGGCATGAACCTCGCCTATTATTTTGGCCTGAAATTGGACTTCTCTACTTTTAATCTGGAAGACTACTTTTTGAGGTCAGATTCAGATGTCTAGTTAGTTGACTTTTTTTTATTTTATAGTAACAATTTTTAAGTACGCCTTTCACGGTTTCGAGAATTGTTTCAATTTATTTCATAATGAATTAATTCATGATATTATTTATACAAATACAATAAATTATTATTTTTTATGTGTATTGCATTGCAATTAAACAATAACGATAAGAAATAACAGTGGAATAAAAATAAATAAATTCTCGAAATGTCGCACACTTAGCTTAATGAAAGGTTCCATTTAAGTGTAAAGTGTGTTCGAATTTTATATTTGTTTTCTCCATTGTGTACATTCACAGGTGACTGGGTCAGGCCGGTAGTATTCCTACCCAAGGACATACGGTATAAGGAAAGGAAGAGGTTGAGTCAATTTTCTGGACTCGGAGAATATTTTCACTTTTCTTTGGGAACGACAATTAAATTTTCTAGGTAGCATTTTATTCTCAATTATTTATTCACTGGACAAAGAGATTAATTTATTCTAATTTCCTTTAGTTCGTATCAATCACATATTCCAAATAATTCATACGCATGTAAACTATGGACGTACAATAATTATAAGAAACTAGCGGGTTAATTTAAAGATAAGCATTTTACAAATGGCATGGTAGTGTAGGCGAAACTTAATTTATTCCTTTGTCTCTTTTTCACTAAAGTTTGGAATTCCAAAATGCCTACACACTACGTGGAGGAATACACGGACGGAGATGACAATGAAGTAATGGAAGTGCCTTACGTCAAGCCAAAACCACCTATGATTACGTTGTCTGCTTCAGAGGACGAAGATGAAACTGAAGACAATGCTCAATTTCTTACGACAAATGCAAAGGCGACTTCGAAAAAGGGGTCTCGCTCTAAGAAAGAGAGAAAAGACCATAATGTTTCAGGGTCGTCAGATCATTCAATGTCTAAGAAAAATGACTCTTGTCATAATACACCAAAAACTTCAAAGAAATCTCGATCGTCTAAGCGGCAAGGAAATGTGGATGATGATGTTACACTGTTAGAGCAGTCTAATCTCAGTGGCAAAGATCATCACAATAACTCAGACTCAATGTCGCTTTCGACTGATACGCCTGAAATAGAAAAAACTCCTGAATTGAGTCAAAATGTTGAGCCTGGTGTTGAGTTAAAGTCCACCACTGACAGTGTTGGTACAAACTCAACTACCAGAACCAGAAGTTCTGAAGTTGTGACACATTCAGGCAGTTCTATCGATGGGAATTTGGGTGATTCTCAAAGGAGGACAAATAACGAAGGATCAGATGAATCTGTGCCTCTAATACATATTTCCACGGATATTTTTGAAGCGGGCTTCACACCTTCATCGTCTGTTTGCTCCTCACTTAGTACAGACGACAATATTTCAACCGCATCACAAGGCATATCGATATCGCCTGGCATTGCTGTTGGTGCTAGTGCTAAGGGGAAGAAACGAACACGCTCTTCTCCTGGTAGCTCTGGAAATCCTAGGAAAAAATCGTCGGTTAATAGTGCACTGGAACAGAGTCGTTCTGACTTGTTGAAATTTATGCAACACTTGGGACTTCCCTTACAGGAATTGCCAGCATTAGACACTCCAGCTCCAGCACGAAAGCGTACGCGGAAGGTCAAAACTCCGACACAGGAGGTATCCCTTCCAGAAGGTAAGGAAAAGCAGCTGATACAATTTCATGGTTTAGAAGATTCGGAACGTTAACGTAGGCCCAGTACAACAACTATTTCATTTTATTTTCATTTCTGCACGTGTGGTCGGTGGGAAGCGGGAACAACACATGTAAAGAGTAAAATGGAAAAGAAATTACAAAAAAAAACTATTTCATCCTGATCACACCATCCCATCTCTCCAAGTGGTAGTAGAAAGTAGAACTACAAAGTGTGTTTCAACGGTTAAGTTAGTTTGACAAACTTGTTGAGATAAGACTATAAGACCAACAACGTCAATAGAAGTAATGCACCGTGGAGTACTCCAAAACCCCTATGTCTGTCTGTCATTACCCTAGGGCCCCCCAGTTGACCTGAAGAGTATGGGTACCCTGCGCACCCGGGGTACCGGCGGCGGACCCCGAACCCCCATTTTTAATTTTTCGATGTTAAAATATTGAATTCGTGCGGAAAAATTTACATATTCCCCACAATAATGTACAGATTTTGCCAAATTATGTGGTTTTAAATTTATATTTTTCCATAACCCATCACACCGGAAAAAATAATCTCGCCACGTACAAAAAAAATTTCGCGCGTGTGGTGTCATAGTAAACGACACACCATTAATACTCAGGAACCTTCGGCGAGCGGCGAAGTCGCGAACCGGTACCCCCCACGGGTCCCCTACTACCGAAGGGGGGTTTTGGAGTTTAACCCTGGTCCAGCAGGTCCAGCTGCCAATTTGAAATTGTAAACAGTTCTGAATTCTTAAGTTCTCGATGGTCTCGTATGCTTACGCAGGTTGGTTAGACCCTACTATTATTCTAACCTAAATCCTTCTGCCGTTCATCCTCAAGTACTAGTAAGCCAGGGCAATATACACTACGTTGTATGGCTTATCCGTAATTGACGAATGATGGATGACGTAGACGTAGCAATGGAATCCGCATTGATTGCCGGCAGTGTGAAGTGCCTGTTCTTTGTTTTGTACCTGTATTTGCATTAGACTAAGACTAACTCCAAAACCCTCAGTGCCTAGGTGTGGACGTGCCCCAAATTTTTGAAAATGGGGGTGTCGGCTCGCGGCTTCTGGTTAACCATACAGACGTGCCGAGGTATAGTAAGTGGCGGGGGTACGGGCTCGGAAACATTGTTATGGGTAGGGGTCGGACGCCCACCGCTTGCGGCGGTCCCCGCGGAGCGGCCGCCGGAGTCGAGATTTCTTTTTTGAGGTTAGGTTAACATTATGGGCATGTAAAAGTTGTTTTTACGTCAAAACACAGAAGAAAATGGCGTCCCAATATTTTACCAATTTTTAACCTGAATTTTTGCGTTTTCGCTCTAAATAAGTACAAAATTGAAATTTTTGAATATTATTACGGTATTATTGGTGTACAGGCCATACCTCCGGCCAGGAGGCGGGGGTAGCTACCACGGGGCAAGGGGGTACCTTGGCATCTCACTAAGGAGACGTTTTTTACACTGCGCGCGCAGCGCGCATTATTTTTTTTGATGGTACATGACGAGGCTAAACCTCTAATTGATTATGTTTTCTTTTAATATTTTCAACTTTTTATTAAAAAGAAGTCTAAAATCGCTCGCACTTAGGCACGCAGGGTACTGGGTACACGTATCCTGCGTGTACTTTCAGGTCTGTAAGGGGGGGCTCACGTAATGACACGTATCGGGGTTTTTGAGTAAAAGAGGACCACGTAATATAATTGTAACTCTTTCTCAGCATCTCCTACAGCTTCATTGGTTTCTTCTGGACCACCTTCTGCTTTTGTGTCTACCACTGAAGAAAGTCGGAATTCTAGTCCTGATGCTGGATGCATATCTCCTAAAAAGATCCGGCCTCCAAGAAAGAAGGCTAGAACCGGTGAGTCATTGGATGAAAGGACCGAGGAGATTGTCTTTACGAACAAAGATTTAGAGTCAGTTACCTCTGATCTCCAAATGAATGTGATCAATTCGGTTAGGCGCAGTAATAATGACAAGGAAGTAATAGCGTCTTCGTCCAAGTCTCCTTCAGCGCTGAAGGCGAGGGGTAGTAAACTGTCAGATATTGGTAAGTGTGTGGTGAAAACAATACAAATGTATAGTTTCTCTCGAAAACAAAGTAATTGAGTCTGTACTGTGTAAATTTGAAATGTAGACAAAATCCAAGAAACGAAGAGCAAAAGATTTACAGCAAGCTCTAGAAATACTCCAGAATCAGACAAACTGAAGTCGAGTACGACTGGTTTACCCTCGACTCAATCGACTAAGGGTAAGGAAACTGACACAAGGAAGCGACTGAGGAATCCTCTATGTGAAAGTAAAAATAGCGACTCTCCCAAACAAAGTCCTAACACCAGAAATCCGGGGATCATAGCATCTAGACAAAGAAGTGAAAGAAACCTAGAAGCATTGAAAATTTACCCTAAAAAATGGACAATCGCTATGATAAAATATTATGGAACAATCAAGTCGTTGGATTATACGTGTGAGGATGTACAATCTAGACAATCCCGTGAGTTTGTGTTAAACAGTAAGGTTTTGTTAATTATTATTTGAGTTGAACGCTTGATAATTTCCTACAGATACTGCGATGAAATGGAGAGTTCCTGAGGATAAATCTAGGAGGTCAGATAGATATACTCAACGTATTCGTTGTACAAATTGTAATCAAATGGGTCATGCAAGCTACGATTGTCCGGACAAACGGAAACCAAAGATGTGTTCATTTTGTGGCTGGATTGGACATACGGCAGACGACGGTGGTAGAAATTGTCCTAATGCTCTTTGCCTCAATGTAAGTATCTCTATCAAAATAACTGATGACGTTCCCTCCTGGAAAGTATTCGACTTGTTCGTGATGATCGCATCATCGTATCAGACGCGAATGTTTTATTCATGACGAAAAAGTAAAGTCGTAAGCTCTTACTTCAAATTAAATTAAATAATATTCCCCCCGTCTTTCAGTGTGGAGTTTCACAAAGTAGATTTCAGATAGCCTGTGAGAAGTGCCTTTACAAAACCCGACCTATCCAGTGTAACCTTTGTGGAGTTGTGGGACACGTTGACACTACTTGTCCAGACCTTTGGCGAAGATACCATTCTACAACTACAAATACTGCTGTCAACGAAGAGGTTAGTAACTTAGTGTGTAAGCGTGAGTTGGTGAGTATACGCTCGGTTTAGAGAAATCAGAAATCTTGGACTTGTTAGAGCATCTGGGGAATATTCACTTTCTAGTGGCGCTGATGCCGCCTATCGATCTGAAATATGGATGTGGACTCTCCCGAAAGAAAACTTATAGTTAATATTTTTTTAAGAAAATGTAGAACCCGTGTTGGGATACTTATGCATTTGTACAAGTTCTTATTGAAGTGCTGGCTTGAAAATTAACCGTACGGACAGCTACTAACGAGGGAAGTACTTAGGGTGTAACTCAACGTTTTGATCCAAACTTTTTTCCTGAAAGACCTGTGCCCGAAAACCTCAAACATGTCATTAGCTTGAGCACCTCACAAAATTCGATTTAAAAAAAAAATATTTAAAACGGTGAACCTTCTCTTCTCTTTAAGATGTTGTCTAAACTATTATTACAATATTTTTTCCAGAATTTCGAAGGTGCCCCTACTAGTCGAACTCGAAATCGGGAATCCAATGTGAATAAGAAAACTTACAAGCCTGCTTACATCGTTTACTGTTCCAACTGTGGTAAAAAGGGTCACAATTATTATCGCTGCACAAGTTCACGTTACAAGAGCCCTTGCCATCCAAATAAACCTTTTGTTATTAATGATTTGCCACCTCCACCGATTCGAAATGCACGAGAACCGGAAAAAACTACTCTGCGCTCTCATGACACCGGCACTGAAGCACTTAATCAAAGGAAGGTAACCCCTATTGTAGATTCCGCGAGTTCGGTTGAAATGTTGACGATTCAATTCGATAACCCGCCTCTGCCTGTTACGGAACACCACAATTCGACGAGTGCAAACAGTTCAGGTATGCAAAATTTAACATTTGATCGTTGGTGGGAGACGCGCCACCCGCAAACTGAAACGGGATTGCCTGAGCCTGAAATGATTGTTTGATTTTAACAGGTGGAAATATAAGTGATAACGTAAACCATTATTGTCCTGACGTGGAAAGCCAAGTAATAATAGCACTGAGTACAGTTGAGCACCGTCACCTACTCCGAGCAATAGAGGAAAAAAGAGCAAATGATTTATTCAATAATATCTGTGAAAGACAAGTCAATATAAACGTTTTTAAAGAGAAATGTGAGGTTCATTTGAGTGGAAGTGAGGAAGGTGTTGACCAAGCTCGTTTGGATATATTCAAGTTGTTGCTTAAACTCAAAGCAACTGATATCTGCCATAAAAAGTCTAAAAGACCATCAGAAGTGTTTGCCACAAATAATGATACAACAGAACTAAATTCATCCGTCACGGCATCGGAAGACAGACAAATTCTTGATCACACAAAAAATGACACCATCAATGCAACTGTCACATCTTCATTTCCGTCTTTCTTAGGTACTCATCTCAGAAACAATATTCAAAACCAGAATACTACCCGTAATCCCAACCTATCGACTTCCTTTCAAGAAGACGAACTTCCAAATATGTTTGATATTGATGAAAGAGTCCTGACAGGAAACCAAAAGATTCTTGCGACAATGTCCATGCTCCAACCGACAGGACCTTTCAGTGCTGGTCCACACAAGGAATATATTCCTATCCCTGTGCCTGTCCCAGTACCAGTTGCTGACTTTGCTTCTTACACTTCCGGTCCTAGTTCGAGTCATGGCCATGGCTTTAATACATTTGACCCTCGAGTACTCCCCCAAGCCCAAGCCATAGCAAGAGCTTACTACCAAAGTAGTCTGGAGTTTCCACACTTGCCCCAAGTTCTGCCAACATTGTTTGACACATCAATTAACTGTTCATTGAGTGCATCTGTGGCCGTACCTACACCCACCGTACCGGTTCAAGAGCCATTGCAAGATCCACAAAAATCACCTGCACTTTCACCTCACCGAGAAGATTCTCCTGAACTTGAAATTATAGGAGAAGTAACAAGTCGGAATGCTTCGAGTAGTGGAGTAGAAGATAGATCTTCTACGGAGCCCAGAAAACTGAATAACGTAAGAGGTACGTTGACAGTCACACTATTGCATTCCGAATGGGCCTTGTTTTGTGTTGACAAAACCCAATTATTAAATAATATTAGTAAAAGTCTCAAAGTGGATATTTCGTTGGACAAGGGTGATATGATCATTTCAATCAAAGGGACTTCCAAAGAAAGCAGGAGATTAGCACAACAGAAAATACTCGAATTTCTGCAAGCTAAAGCAGCTGGGCTGCCTTTTAATCTTTGTTTAACTCCCCCACCTCCAGGATCAGATGAGCAAGAATCCGATTCGAAAAAGGATTCTAACACCAACGAAAACCCAGGACAGTAAGCAAAATATTACAGTACATTTGGACTTGAAGAACGCAATCCAAATGACTAACCGACGTTATGTTTTTTTGCAGATCTTTGGAAGACGCAGTAAAACTTCAAAGTGGGCCGTGGCCTTCCAGTATGCCACCTACTTTTCCTTCCAGGCACAGAGACTCGAGTCATTTTGACCAAAATAGAAATAACAATAGATACTACAACAACCATCGAAATTATGATTCTGGTTATCAGGGTTCTCACGAAGAATATGACGCAAGAAGTGACAACAGGGGTAATTTCCACGCCGGAAGTCGCAATTTCAGGGAGATGGACTACCGACCACCTCATCGACAGCAGCGTAACTATTATTCGGGCAATCGAGATAGGCGTTACGAAAGGAATTATAATCCCCCACATGTTTCATCAGATCGTCATCAGGGACCTAATAATTGTAAAAGATCTCAGAGATACTTCAATTAAGCTAAGTTAAACTTCTCTGAAGGGTTTGTTTAATTCTTGTTTAATATGCATTATTAAAGATGACTGAATTGAATCAGATGGTATTGTTGTTGTAAATCTACTGAAGTTTAGTTAGTTCACCGTCTTCATCACAATTTTTACAATGGTTTCCACATCTTCAAACGTTCCTGGTTAGAGCTTTATCCCCGCCGTAGTGTGAGGGCACTTTACTGATTGGGCGAGCGAAGCGTAGCGAACGAAGTGAGCGTAGCGTAGCGAAGCACTTATATTCCACTTTATTGCATTTTGT
>JAQGCA010003429.1:0-11821 GCA_034698945.1 Protaphorura quadriocellata | reverse complement strand
ATATCTCTCCCAATGCAAAGTGAACACATCATACCTGACGGCCTACCCAAATATCCGAAACCTGACCTTTTGGACATGCTTGGAACACTTTTAACATTAGATTGGTCGTGGAATGATTTCATGTATGTGAAATCGGTCAATAAATCAATCAATCAATCAATCAATCAATCAATCAATCAAATCAATACTTAGGGTACTTTAGAGGGTAGTGTTAGGTTTTCTCGGGTTTGCTTTCCCCATGCCGAGAAATCTATCATACCTGACAACATACCCCTTATCCTTATCCCCCCTTATCCTTAACACTAATATCTAATAACAATGTTGAAATTGAAACCATCTGCATAAAACGCCCGTGTCCTACAACAATGGTGAAAGCATTTATGTAGAACACTATTATTTAATTACAATACCATCTATGTACAGGTTCAAATTCAGATTCAGATTCAATGGTTTATTCAAGTGACAACTAAATATAACACGATACAAAAATGACGTTGATCCCAATTACATATCACCTTGAGACGACGAATAAGAGAAATATGGAATTTTTGAGACGACGAATAAGAGAAATATGGAATTTTTGAGACGACGAATAAGGGAAATATGGAATTTTTGAGACGACGAATAAGAGAAATATGGAATTTTTTTCAGCAACAATATCGGAAGCATCTATACAGAACTTTCTTGTTCAATGACAATATTGGATTGATATTCTATATTTTATAAGAATATTGGAGATTTTGAAATACGTTGTAAATTCACATCAAATATTATTATTATATTAATATTATATTACACGTTACCCGTGTCTGACGACCTGTACGGCTGCAAGGGTAAGTAGACAATGTAAAAGGCTTCTTCAAAAATAAACAACGTGGACTCAGCGGAATGAAAAATTATAAGACTTGCGATTTTCGGAATTACCTCAAATTTCTATTGGCGATCTCAATCATCTGGATTTAAAAGCCGCTTCCTGTTAGCCAGATTTAAATGGCAGAGTATTCGAACCGAAAGTCAACCTCATTCGACCAACGACCTCGGGCGAAGATAAGTTACCCTAGTCCTATCAAGTTTAAAACCAGTCACTACACAATTGTCGTATGAATGGCAGGAAGCTCAATCACCACATACGAAAATGATTTATAATTTTTGCGCGATGGTTGCAGCGTGGTAAAAAAAAAGTTAGGACATTCTGCTTCTGGGTCTACGGTTGCCCGTATATAAGTGCTTGTTCGGTCCAAAAATGCCACTTTTTCCCCTTTGTCGATTTTATGAAACAACGACTAATATTTGGTTGCCGCTTCGTAACTTATCATATTGAATTATGGTGTTCTATATCTATATAGTTAGCACAGCAAGAAAGCACCGTCGTGAGAGAGTACACGAAGCGTAGTGGAAAGAAATAGCTGCGACAGAAACACATGAGCTTCCGAGTAATGTTGATTAAAATACCACCGCATTTTGGCCACGTTCAAATAGTCCAGTACACCTAGTTGTCCGAGCTGGTTGGCTAACGAACTTGACGGGAGCCAAGGTGGTCCCACTTATCAAATTTGAAGTGCGTCGGACAGAAACTGCGACCGCTAAAGCATGGACAGACACACACGCACCAAGCACCATTGCATAGCCCATCGTACCTTCGTACCGCCTTTCGTAATAATTACTCACTGATATGTATATTATTCTGTAAGTAATAATTTAGGATTACTTAATGAATTGTACCGAAGAACCTTTCTAGCTGAACCAGCCTACCAGAAATCCGACGAAAATCCGGTCACAGGACAAAACACGTTCACAGACAATTACCGCACAAATTTCCGGTATAAATCCTAAAAGCAGACCGAATCGCCTATGCCATAATAACAAGGAATAGTTATATTCTTTAAAATGTCGGGAAGAGACTAGACGTCCGGCTCCAACGCAATTAGCTGCGATGTCTGATCCCAGGATGTGGTCATCTCATATTCTGATTCCAGAAGTCTGATCATGTCAAGCACGCTGTAATATTAATGCGTTAATGTGTAAATCATACATATTAGCTGCCCAGTATGCAAATCGCGGAAGCGGAGGGAGTGGTGAAGTGTTATGAACCACCCTGTAGATTTATTCAGATCCACCAAAATTCTACTGAGAGCGAGACTGAGTGAGAACTAGGAGTCTTCCGGTTCGAGCTAATGGGTTATTACAAAATAGTACTAATTGATCATGTCACTGGAAATTACACAAGAGCCCTTTCATACATCTCAACGCTTTTAGGGCGTCATGTACAATTTATTGCGCCCCGAGTGCAAACTTTCCAGCTATGCTTAATCTCTATACATTAATAGCTGAGAGCAATAAGTCCACACTGGGATGGCAGAAAATAAATGCACGTGTTAATTAGCCACGGCATTCTCGTTTGCAATATTTTGAGAAGTAATGCAACAGCACATTGCTCAGCTGATCGCGCAGTTCATACTATTAGGGTGTGTGTCTTTGTTTCTGAGGTTAAAAATGGTGTCCTGATATCTAATTTATTCTGGCTAAGAATTCAACAATGGTTAAATTACTTTGTGTGAAATATAATTAATTGAGGGCGCACCGTATTCAGAGGGCTGACAGAAACTCGAAAAGATGTAAATGTAGTCCACCCGCTGAGGGTTTGACTTCTCTAGCACATATATGCCAGGTGGTTACTTTAGAGACTTTCCGTCGTAGTAATTTCCTGCCATTCAACGGGTACAGTTCCAATGTCAAATAGATCCATAGTGCAACATGCAATAACGAATCCTCTAATGGGTTCGACTGGGTTACGATATAATTAAGCTCAACATTTAAATTGAATTGGTCACCAACATTCTCCAACCAACAATACTTCGCAACATTCTCGATGACAAAACGTTATTTTTAGAAAGAAACATTGTACACATTCTCAACGCCAACTTTTAACGGAATAGTATAAAACCTTATCGTTTGTGTCTACCCCAGTTTTTCATAACAAATGTATCTTGTTTCCGCAAGAATAATCAAAGTGCTTCCGACTCTTTTTGTCTCCAGTGAACCATGAGCTCATATAAGTTATATCGCATCGAATCCTCTTCAACCATTTTATTGTTGGATTCGAAATCCTACAAATATTGCAACGTGCCGACTTAGGACGTATTTCTATTGAAAATTCCAACTGGCGATTGATATTACGTCTCAATTACTACCAGTACACCGTTGTTCCTTTGATGGGCTTTCCTTGCCTTATTTCTCATAAACCGAACGAAACCCTTGGCCATCACCATAATTCTTTCGCTCTCTGCCGTTATGGCTCGCTATCTGAAGCTAAACTCAATTCGCCAATAACGCAACTCACAAGGAGTTCAATTCAATAGCTGTAAATATGTCGTATTCGTATGTAAATCTTCCAAAGATTCATAAACTGAGAACTACATAAGTTATGTAGCAAAAAGTGTTGAAAATGATCTCAAAAATCTCAATGAAATATTTTGACGAAATATCACGTTAAATGTGCCGGTCGATCCTTTTTAGATAACTCAGATCGAATTTACCTCACGTCATTGAATTCCAAATTGGATTCCTATCCGGAAGTATTGCTTTGAACTCAGAACTGAATTTTCACTCCATACATGTTATTCCCATTCCAGTGTCGTCACCAATAGGTAATCATAAAGTCGGGAAAATCACTAAGGTACGCTAGTTTATGTTACTGTAAATTTCAAAAACTGAGTTAAAGTCTATATCACAAACACAACAGTAACGAAATTCTGAATTATCAAAAAGAAGTTTCAATTAAAAGAAGTCATTTATTCTTGATCAACGCCGGATTCCAGTTTTTCTAGTCTTAATTCCGGACACGCTGGTACATCGTAACAGCCGATCCAGAATATAGCAGAATATTTTTAGCATTTTCTTTAAATAGAGAGAAAGTGCGTTCAATCTATTCTGAATTCAACTTTAAAGATTTCTCTAACTGTCACCTCCAAATATTCCCAAATCCCGACAGAAAGAAGTTCCATAATTGAAAATCCGTCTGTCACGGAAATAACCTTTACAATATACATAGCCGTCTTCGACAGAATTTGTAATCAAATCTAAAATTGAATTGAAACATCCGGCATCAGAGAACCATGGAGAAGATGAGTTTCAGTGTCAGATTACATGTAAGATGACTTGAAAAAGTAGACATTCCTATTCAGTACATTGAGCCTAACCAGCTACACCAGCCTCCAGGTAACGTCTAGATATTCAAAACCTAACTTCGTTCGAAATCCTTTCTTTGATCAGACGAAAAATGAGGATAACAAGGTACTCAGTTATCATTCGAACGCCCAGCGCATCGCTGTTATGCTGTAAATCGTAAAAATCCCACGTACAAGCGTACACCATGAACGTAGATTGTTATCGTTATTCCTCTTCCATGCGAGAAGATACATGCAATTGGAACTGTATATTTGTGAGTTTAAGTTATTCACTTGAGATACATTTTAGATTCTGCAACAAGGGAAACAGAATCCTCGGAAACAGACAGACATGAGGAAAGTCTCATGGAAAATCGCACAAGCGTGTTGTTTTAGCTGAATAAGTTTGTACATTTCTCTTTGAAATACTCTCTAACTATGCATTTCCCGTTTGAGTTACAATCTTCTCTGTAAACATTTACACTACTGTACTCGTCCTCGTACAACCGGGAACTTGCTTCCAGCAAAATCTCAACCACTTCTTTTATTATGGAATTTGACCGCCGCGCGTAGCATAGCATTTCCAGTTGAGAGAGAGCCGGAAGAAATGAACCAAATGAACCTAATTTGAAACAAACATGTTTTGTTCATTCTAACTTTTACTGGTTGTGTTGCATGAATATAGCGTTAGCGTGCTTGTCATTCAATTTCACTCCGAATAACCACTTAGCGTACGCGTGGCCTGAGTTCTCCAAAGTTTGGATACCGTCAACTAGTACTAGTCCGAAAATATGCACCTGTTCCTTGAGTCCCACTATTTAGTATTAGAAGTAAGAATCAACTCTACTTATATAAATGCACAAGAGTATATTCTATTCGAGTCGATGTTTAATTAAAATCCAAGATATTAACCTGGTGAAACATTTAACAACTAATTGACAGTGGCAGTCTGGCAGTGATCTTGCATCAACCCGTATATTGCATAGCAAACTCAATAGCTCTTCTATTTGGGAACTATCGCACAGTAAGAGGAGAAAACTGTGGACTGGAGAAATGACTTTAAAACAAACACAGTGCATTGCCAGGCCGAGATATACAATTACAACCCTCGCCAAAGGAAAGCGGGAATGACAACCTGTACAACTGTAAGGATAGACTAAGTCGCGTCGATGTTAATTGAAATCCAAGAAATAAAACGGATGAAAACGAGTGTTCAGTGATCCAGAATTGAATATTTGAAATGTTTTCTGCAATGCCAAGAGAGAAAAAGGCCGGGCAAACACGCTATACAATGAAAGAACCGACTAACCGAAGTCAGGATCAATAGTGAACCCCATTACACCATCTTCATGAATTAATAATTTAAATTCCTAGAAATGAGCTCCCATTCCTATGACCTGATAACAAAATATGAGCAGTTTCAGCTGCTCGCAACTCCTTCGATGCTATAGACAGAGGTCTAAAGGCTTTGGTTTTAACGATTGAACGAATGGCGAACCACCTACATACCTGACCGGGCAGAAACAGCAGGGACCATCAAGCATATTCAGGGATCGTTAAATATTTAGAACGATTTTGCCACGATCCAGTAACGTTGATCACTTTATGAAATGAATACGATTTTCACTACTTACAAAATCGGCGCAAGATTCTTTGACTTATGACTTTCAAAAAGTCCCACAACACGGGAAAAGACATCAACTCAACAGCGGAATTTGCAGCGCCACATCAAACGACCAAAAATTGAATGCATCCATAATTGAAGCATGTTTTTCAAAGAGAGAGTTGACCGCAAAATTACTTCAACCTTTCCTTTTATTTATAATTCACGGCTACGAGGTGGTTCGACTTCGTTGATTACATGGTTCATATGACTTGCCATAATGACGTCGTACATATTTATGTATTTGAGAATACAAACGATATTTAAAAACAAATAAAGAAAGAAAGAATAGAAAGGTTCGCAAAATTAGGACAGAATCATTCTGAGTTGTCGTGTTGCTCTTGTTCTTGAATCATAAATACAATTAAATCAGTACGAACAACAAGAAAAGGGCTGCGTTGCGTATTCATCTCTCTCAAGACAGCTCCGAACGTGAATCTTAGAAAAGAAAACTCAACTTTATCGCAACGTTCAGCGCATCTTCATGAAGAAGAAATAATTTCATGCGCGCCCTTGGTTTACTAGAGAGATATTTTATTTACCTTGGGTTTACTATTAATCTAATCTGAAACTAGCATCGAATTGTGTTACACCAACCAGTCCGCTACGATCATGTAAATGGTAACTAACCTTAGCCAATTTGTTGTTTAAAACAGCATGCTTTAATTTAGTCGGAATAATGTAACACCTAATGGAAATTAATTCGGCTATTATGTTGAACTGTTTAGGAAATGGAGCATTATGACTTTGATAAAGAATTCACTGACTCTGACTCTGACTCCAACTGAATTGTTCGAGGATCATAACACTATTTGTGTTATGATCCTCGAACAATTCAGTTCGGCCTGCTTGACCTCGGTTGACGTAAAAATGAAAGAACTGGTCCTAATTTAACACGAGTCAATATCATCCCATCGGTCCAGAGAAAAAAGAAACGTAACTGAGAGTAAACTTTCTGAAAATACAAGATGAGAAAACTCAGAGTAGCATAAAACGATGGCAGGTCCCAAACACGAATGTGCACAGTCAAGCGTAAGTATTGCGGGGTTTCGTTTCAATACGTACTAGTTAAACGGCGGCCGCCGGAGTAAAATATCCAGTCAGACAAATAATGTTGGATTCTGGCTAATGCGAGGCGTCCACGCCCAACGGAGGGTAATCAATTATTCAAAGTAGAAGGCTACGGAAGGAAGAAATGAAGCATGAATTACTTAGTACACATGTATTGATCAGGACAGTAGAGGACAACGTCACGATATTGACGATGTCGTAGTCAAAACCATATAGTGTTCAGAATACTTAACTGTCCGGCCAGGTTACATTTCCTGGGTATGGAATGTGTATAATTCCTCTGAGAAGGCCGTTGCATGCCAAATTTCTGTGAAAGATTGCACGCAGAGAACGTCATGTCGGACAGAACGCTCGCAATTAGAGAAATAACAGAAAACAAACAAAAGGCTTAGATTATGGCTAATTCATCTGCTTTGAATTTATACATACAAATTATTATTGGCAAACGAAGACATAATTACATATGATTGAATTACCGAATCGTGCCAACGTACTGAAGTCATTGACGTTAATTCAATAATGCAACTGAAAAGTTTCCGTGCACAAGTACTGCATAATTAAAACATGTGAGTTTTGGTCCATATCGGAGTACCGGTGACGGTAAATTACCAATTAGCAGTCTAAAATTTACTGGTTGCTGGTTACGAGGCGTTGTACCTAATACCCCATAAGGTGTTCAAAAATATTGCTTCCCGTGAATGTCAATTCCACTGCTGGCTGCCTTGGTACACAACCTTTGTAACTAAATAATTTTAAAACATTGCCGTTCAAGTGTTTGGAAGGATGTGTAGTTTCGAGACGAACTCTACGAAAGAAGGTGGGAGTGAACTATGGCATTTCGCAAAACTTTCTTCCACTTAACCTCATAGGTGAATTCATGGCATTATATGCATTGAGTTTCTTTCCTCGCTACCTTTCTGAAAAGTTTTTAAAAAAGTTAGTAGTTGTGTTTGAAGTACTTTGAACAAGAGAATTCCAACAGAGAACCACGAATTTCGGACTCCTTGGGTGCTTTATAGAAGAATTCTTTACAAAATTATCTTCTATTATTAGAGTGAAATTAGTCAGGTTTTCTTTCGCGTTCTAGTGGTGTTCTTCCAACCGATATAATGCTAATACGGATGGTGTATAGTGTTTAAGAGGGGAACCGTAGGATAAGTTTCGTAAAAGAGCTTGAAAATCAGGCTGCTGAGTCAGGGGAAAAACTAAAGAGATGAAAAAACAAAGATAGTGGTGCGAAAATAAAAACCGGATAGAAAATCGAGCCCACCCATCCAGTATTTCGTCTTCTTTGTTCTTCTTCCATCTCAGAAAGAGTAGGGAATCTCATTTAATCTGTAGTTGAACATGAAGATTATAATGAACTGCCATAATAAACTGATGTTTACACTGCAGTTCAGCGTGTCTCACTCTCTTGCATGCATCCCTAATTATCGAGTCCGGGACAGAAATAAGTCTGAAGATGTTTTGTGTGCTAGAAAACTCAGCGCTGCTCTTCAACAGAAAAACTAGTAAGATTTGCTACGGCATTTGCGTAAACTACACGAACGTGTATATGGTGGTTCATATTTCGGTATTGTCTTGTCTGTTGTGTAAAATCCAGTGTTCGGTATATTCAAATCAAAAAATCCAATCATGTGCATCTTGTATCATGTGAACATATCAAGAAACTTTTTGAAAGATAATAGGTTTTCCAGAAAGCTGTAGCTCAGTATAAATACGAGTAATCGATTTAATGATACTCGAATCCCTAAAAGACAGAACTTATCCATGCTGTTTCATGAGCTGACAGCTAGGCCCATCAAGGGATAATTTGTATATTTAATTTTTTAAATCACACAATTATATTTATACCAGACACATTAAATTAAAAAAAAAGTAGCTGAAATTATAGTAGCGAGGAACTTACTCAATTTGACGTCCTACAATGTGAATTATTAATTGTCAAAATTCAATACATTTGGCAAAGGCCGCATTCGGATTCGCGTTAAATTAGAAATGAATGTCTGTCCAAACACAATAGAGCCTTCTGACGTCACAAAAATAATAAGTTGTTGAAAGTGACACTTCGGTTCATTGGCCGCCGGGTGTTACGAAGTAAGTTATTATAGAACTATAATAATACAAATGAATTTGGGCGTAACAACAATTTTGTGAACACCCTTTGGACGGACTCGTAAAACAGCAAACGCTATTAAGAAAGAAATGGAATTTAAAAAATGGTGCAAATGTCGGTTTCACAAGTTGAACTTTGAAAGTAGATGATAAATGCTGAAAAGTCAATTGAGCAATGAATTTTGTTGTAGAAGGAGTCGGAATTTGAATTTCAAAATCTGAAAACGAAATTGTCAGAATCAAGGTCGAGAAATAAATTCGGATTTCGGATTTCAGTTGGGTCAGATTTCAGTCAGTTTCGTCTCGTGCAACAACTAGGAAGAGAAAAACTTATAATGTCCCAATGCATGGGTAAACCTAAAATAACTCTCAATTCTCAATAATTGTTTCCAAGCGAGGAATTAACGAATGTTCCGAATCAGGTACACAAAATCCAGAAAAGTTTTCTTTTACATGAGTACAGAATGCAAAGGAGCTTAATTTTCTTGTTATCTCTTCTGTACTGGAAATAAACCCTGACGTCGTATTTGCATTATTTCGTAAGCTGACTTGCCATTGTCCTTTCTAGTGCCGACTACAACGCGACGCCGGGACCGAGCTTGCTGTTCTGTTCTGAGCGCCGAATTTCACGTCTGAATTATTAATCCCGTCACGATGAATATTTCCTAAAGGATGGATTTTCGGACGGTCGGTTCGGACTGAAATAAGTATGGCTTACCTTGACGTAAAACTTAAAACAGCTCGGTTGACTGGAATGACGAATGATTGATCGATGCCCGATGTCTTTTTCTGTGGAAATTCTTAGTACAATTTCTCTGAATGCTCGAAGAGTGCGAAGTACAGAATTTTGGTGTCGAGTTTGACGTCCCGGCCTTGTCCGTCAAATCTCTGACTTTTGTATTCTTTGTTATCACAAAAGTAATTAACCCTCCCGGTATTTGGTTAATTACTTGGACCCAACTTCTGTAACTTAACCACTCATTCATTCACAATCACAACAGATCATATCTAACTCCTTTGAATCAGTTCAAAACACAGAGGCGGAAGTTTTCTTTCATGACATATTTGGGGCAAGCCTGAAGAAGAGGTTTTCAAAAGCCCCCAGTTTATTTGTCTTGTCGTTCTACGCTACAAACTACAACTGAATGCACTATGCAATCGAATATGTCGTATTTTTGTTATCGTACTTCTTACACTCTTGCTGTGTCAAGATGTAATGCCCGGATTTCAAAAATGTGAATGGATGAGATGAAGTACAGAAAACAGAAAAAGTTGTCTCAATGTGATGTATTTCTGTGGAGAATGCGGGTTCTTTCCAAGAAATCCGTAGCAGTACAATATTACTACTTCAAAGTTAGGAATTTTTTTTCGGGGTGAACAAAGCAGTGTCAACTGAACTTGTTCCGACTGCGATTGGGAGTTGAACCTTTCTTTTTTCCGTTTTACTTTTCTACCCGGGTATTCCACTAAGCTGGTAGACAAGAGCGCCAACTAAGTCTACTAGACCCGTTGAGGAGGAATGTGTATGTCGTATTTTTTGTCCTAACTGAATTTCAAGTTGAAGAAAAACTGCATGAAATTCGACCTTACTCCCTACTCTCTGGATTCCTGTCACTCCGTTTCGCTTCAACTCAGCTAGCTAAGCTCTGAGTACGGACTACGGAGTGAGCCCTCAAAACGCCCGGATTGGGTCTTCCTTCCCTAAGTTCAGTACAAAACCGGAGAGTTTCCAGTCATGCTTTCGGGCTTCGGTTCGTTCGAATCCAAATAAGCTTTGGAAATGCCCGGTGGTGCAGTTAGAGGTTGCGTATTCTTCTTCGTATGATTTTCAGAACATACTCCTGTGCTAGACGCGAAACTCGATCCAATTTTTAACGCACTAAGCGTTACGTGGTTAAAGGAAGCGGGTAAGTGCGTAAGACAACGTGGCTGACTGACACCCGAAGGAGAACAAGGAATAGAATCTGAGAACGATAACTCCATTGGGTTACTGGGTAATTAGAACTCGTACTAAGCCAATTGCGTAACGCGTTTAAGTCTGTTCGATTGTCTCACAAAACATGCCTAAAGCGAAAAATAACATTTCTAAATGACTAACAAAATCCGAAAATTCGTGGACACCTTATAAAAAAAATTAAAAGATTTGTCACTCTCTTTAAGCGCTTTATCCGGACTTAGTAATTTCCTGTCCTTTAGAAATCCTTTAGGAATGCGATCTTTCTCGTTTATCACGAATCCCAATAACATTATCTGTAATTTACTCAAGTGTGACTCCAGTTAAATTCAATGCGATGTTCGTAATAACGTATATTGAATACAAACTAACTATAAGAGAGAAAACTATCACCATTTATTAGCCTGCCGACGCAGTCCTGCAAGGACTTATAAAATCCTAATGTCTGACTGTCTGTCCGTCCGTCCGACCCCAAACTTCCCACACATGCACATCTTATAAGCTCAATCATATTAACGCAACATCGTCCATATACCTCTCATAGTTCTTCAACTTTTTACCACCAACAGCAATAGTCAACATGTCACAGCTACACTTAATAGAGAGCGTCGTGGAAAAATATTTGCTGTTAGCTTATTGGATTTATAAGCAATTAGAACAAGTACCGGACTAACGAGGTATATCGAACTATCTTATCGTAAATATGTTCGAGCAATTCTAGTACCGATTCGCTCTAACCTAATTGCATTTAAAAGTAAACCCTAGTATCCCTTGATTCTCAGTTCAGGGTTCGTTGAGTGTGGTTCTTCCATTTTCTTCGCTCCTGGAATTGGGACTCACAAAGCGAATCTT
>JAQGCA010003428.1:0-11821 GCA_034698945.1 Protaphorura quadriocellata | reverse complement strand
TGAAGCGAACTTTTTTTTACTCTTATTCTAGTTCCTTTCCAATTCTGATTTCGGTTGCTGGGGCATCCTTATCATTTTCTCGAAGTGTAATTTTTGAAATTTTTGAAAAAATCAATCTGCGTATGGACTAACCTAGAGGGAGAAGTCAAACAATCTTGCTAAAAATATTGGTAACAATTATCGCCAAGATAACTCGCGATATCGTTATCGGATGGGTATCGGTATCGCGATGTACCCTTAAGCCGAGATTCCGTATGGCATCCTATGTGCAATAATTTAGTGAACGACACGAACTTTCAAATCACTTACAAATCGCTGCGAGGAAGGTAAATTACTTCTATTTGAACGCTGCAACAAATTTGGAGATCCGTGGGCATGTGAAATTGCCGACTTATGACTAAAATCAAAATTTATAAATGGTGACGATATTGATAGCTAATATATACGGTTTTTAAGACCATACGATCTGCCAATGCTAATTTCTACTTCAATTTTTATCATTGCTTACAAATATTTGCAGTTTCTGTCTAATCTTTTTGAAGAGTTTGAGAGGAAAAGACTGCGGACCGATCTATATTATTTTTTTAAAAAAGCCTGGGTCTTATTATTCAAAAATCGAATGGAGTTGATATTCACAAGGTGGTAAGAATTTTAATACTCCGTTGGTGAAAACAGCGAGAACCATAGATTCTGACTAAATCGACTGTATTGTACACGAATTTGACTTATTCCAAAGGCTATTAGAGGTCGGTATTCTGAAATTTCGAAGTAACTGATGGAACTTAGATTTTTGTCTTGTCGTTCCTCTGTCGAATTCCGATTACGACCAACCTATATATTCTGGTCTTCCAAAAATGGAAGGAATGAGAGTCTATTTTGGTCATGCCCACGGAAAATGGTGACATCAGATACATGGGAGATTGACACATGGAACTTAGATTTTTGTCTTGTCGTTCCTCTGTCAAATTCCGATTACAACCAACCAATATATTCTGGTCAAAATGGAAGGAATGAGAGTCTATTTTGGTCATGCCCACGGAAAATGGTGACATCAGATACATGGGAGATTTTTCATTTTAATTGTATGGAAATAAAATAGTATATTACAGAATATTAGTAGATCCATGGAGGCATCACTCCGTGAAATCTGTGCACAGTTGTCAGTGTGTGTGAACCGTGCACTTGAGACTCATTACATTACACAGACAGAATTACAACTTGGTATTCAATAATAAACTTCCATGCTGGTTTTCCAAGTGCTTTTTACCCGTTTTAATAATTGTCACTATAATACAGGAAGATCACCCTTTTGGTTTTATATTGCTAAAGAGAAGCTAAATATAATGAGTAGAGTCCCAACAATAAGTTTGCTTATAGAAAAATTCACCATCCCAGTGAAATGTGGAGAGTCACTTGAATAATTTTTGTTCGGTTTAGGGTTTGGCTCCCAGGAAGCTTTTTCCTTTTGATTGAAAAGTGTCAACCCGAAATTCGGGGCTAGAAGTGGGAATCTCTTAATCGAAATGCAATCGTAAGCGTCAGAGTGAAAATATCAATAAAGGGGATGGAATGGGCATTAGTGGATAATGGCAACAATTCAAGTGGTTCAGTCTCTCTTGTGTTTGTAAATAACCAAAAATACTATTTGTACTTTGCTTTATGCCTTTCGATTCCTTTGACTAGGAAAGACTGACTGACTATAAGGTTGAGTTCATTTGAGAATTCTAATCGTATCTTCTCACAAAAGATGTGACAATTTTCACTTACAATCGTGGATGGTTGGTACTTAAGAGGAATTAACAGACTGTCTGAATATGATGAGAGGGTACCTTTCGAGTTGACAAACTTTTCTACAAGTCGAACACGTAAGTCATGCCTGGGAAAATTATTATCTTGGTGGTGAGAAAAGTTCAACAGATAAAATCGAAGACTTGTTAAACCAATTCTTCTCTTCACGGCTTATTAAATTAATTTGGTAATCTGGTTGGTGACCAGTGCATAATTCGATTATCGAGTCAAGTCTGCGACAGTTCATTGTACGTTCGTTTTACTTACCAGACAACATAACGCTATAATATACAATCAATAGCAATGAATAATTAATCAGTGTAGCTACCATTATTTATTTAATATGATTTTACCTAATCCATAATTAGAGCTACGAGTATCTCCGATTTTGTGATGTCAAAAACGAGAATAGCCAACCTCGAACTGAAAATGCTATTGTAAAGCTGAGTAAGTATTAAATTTCAAGGAACGGTATTCAACGGTAAAATTCAAATTGATCACTTGGAAAAAAATTTTGCTGACGAAAGCATATAATCCGTGCTTGGGACATCCAAATTAAGAAACCCTGAATCATTCAGATGAATTTGGATTTTTGAGTCGAATACTCAAAAACCAGATTCCATCTACTACACGTAGATGGAATTATCAGTACAAGGGACAAAAGAGAAACTTAAGGGCAGTCGTAATTTTTTCAATTAATTTTATGTTCACATTTAATAAAACTTATCTTCAGATATTTTAGTTAGCAGTTACTGCTTGGCTTTCAGATAAGATAAGTTGATTCATTATTGATGTCGTGGATTATTATAAATTCAAACCTGGCGTTAATTTCGAAACACCATAATTTATGAGACGAGCCGAGCCGACCCTAACAATTAAAGTGTCGTGACAAGCGTTATGGAATTCTGCTCATGACATATTTTTACCAGTTTCTTGTCTGTTGTTAGCTCTAATGTTAACAAGATACAAACTACATAATCTATTAAAATGTGCGTGTGCGTGTTTTGCAGGTTATTTGTGTGCAAATTAGCATACTTATTAACACGAGCAAATTCGCATTATTTATTGGAAGCTATTTTGAAGATCCGCATCAATAAATCACAATTTTGTATAAACACGCCACACGCCCATTAATATTTGGAGGCGTGTATGCAAATTCATCCGCAACCGCAAATGTGTACGTTTGCATGTGTTCAACAACTATTTTGGGGCCTAATGGATTACGATTTACACAGCATCCATTCAGCAAAATTACTTACGATGTGCTAAAACTATCTCATGAATAATGATGTATTTTTCCACGCACATCATGCGCAATAATAATATTATTATCTCATTCACTCACTTCGCCGCCCTGCCCTGGTCTGACCATGTGCTGATACTATTCACTATTCCCATATTGATCTAACTCATCATTAAATTTAATGAGCAATTCTCCATCGAATAAGAAAAGCTGGAAGCTATTAAGTTATTAAACGAAGTGCAAGAGAAGTGTTCAATGTATGTCCGAGATAACAAGTCAAATCAGACAAATGTGAAAATGTCAGTACGTTTTGAACAAATAACCAGGTAAAACCAAAAATATTCCATAGCACTAAGAGAATAGTAGTCCGTACTCCGAATGAAAATTTTCCCATGTCCAATAATTAGTTTAGACAGAATAATAGTTTTCTTATTTTCCACGTTATTTCAATTTAAAATTTATGAAAATTGAAGTGTTTTCAAATTTTTACTGCGCCGATCGGAATGTGAAAGTGAATGTGGACATCTTCCATTTTCTAAAATATTTTACAGACAAATATTATATGAGAATTAGCGATGATGCCTTTAACATATTCTATGACCGTAGAATTTGGCTCGCCCGGGTCAGATGTAGTTAAGATTAAAATTACGATTATCGATTCGATTGGCAATACTATTATTCCTAACCTGCTTGCTTCAATATTTGGCAAGCTGCAATTTATTCCTCCCATGGACTACAATAATAGGTTGAAATGAATGGGAATTACTCTGAAGGTTACAATTACTACCCCACGCCAGACGTTACAATCAAGAATTAAGGCTGGTTCGTATAATTTCCTACATTTCTCGTGGGAACATACCATGTAATTATCGTGTTAAATCGCGCAGTTAAACTTGTTGTAAGTTTTCTTTACAATTTGATTGCACAGTCTGACTGAAAAGTTTATTTGACCGGAAGACCTAAGGAGGAATTCAATGCACAGTGGCAGTGACATTGAATTCGGAACGATTATTAATTGAGCTTGGAGGCATGTAGCGATCTCAGAGTAATACCACGCAAAATAATGCTTCCATATTGCCAAATTAAAATAACTCCAAAAACTGTTTATTACTTCCTTGAGTAAAACCAAATTATTTAAATCGTGAGCATTTATTGTTATGCACCACCCTGTTGACAGAGTATCGCGAAAATACTTACAAATATTTCCTGTCTAAATTAATAAGTACAATTCCCGATTACTTACTGGCTTAGTTCTATGTAAATGATATTAATGCCTGCCGAAATTGATTGTATTTCGCTTATTTGATTCTTAGAAGTTCTTTGATTGTCAGTTCCAGACGCACAGTAGAGTCTAAGATAAAAAGTTATTGCTTAGATTCGACCAAACTGGTTGTAGCACTTTTGACATTAGAATTCGTTAGAATTTCAAATTAATTCGCGGTTCCCCTGGGGTATAAAATTTCTCATGCTTTCGGTTTCAATAAAGTCAAACCTTTCATGCAATCCATTTTGAAGAATGAGTCGTCTAATTCTCAAAGGACGAATTCATTTACTCTAGTTAATATGTCGGTTTTCAGTATTGTGAAGACATTGGGCCATGAAATACCTATTACGTTTAAATGGGCATACGACTTTTTGAGTACATCATTATTCAATTTTTGTGGCACTTTCGAAAGCAATTAATTGTCAATTGTGCCCGTCGGGGTCAGGAATCCGAATTTGCAAGATTCGGGCCTGCCCTGGAACGTTTCTACATGTTCTATGATTTTCTGAACGACATTTATGACAGTCTAAAGTCCAAAATTGGATATTTCTCCTAACACATAACGGTTCATGCTGACACTAGATTAGTACGTTAACCCGAAGAGTACGTTATACTGACGATACGCACTGACGTGTGTTTACCATGCCGGTAAACTAATCCTTACTATCTTCATATAGCTTGGAATAAGTTGGTGTGGTGTTTAGCCCAATCCAATCCCATGTTATGCGAGTTCGAAAACGATATCACATTCAAAAATACGCACCCGGTCAGGTCAATCTTTTAAAAGGAAAGCTAGAAAAGGAAAAGCCAGGCGAACGTGTAATATGATAAAGGTTTGCATGTTACCGTACTGTGTGTTTCTCCGAGCTATATATGTGTGCTCAGACTTATGTAACAACCCATAGGAAACGATTTATTTGAAAATTCGCAGCATGCGATTAAAAACTTTGGTTTGTGGTAAGGTTTTTATGTGTTTTAACCTTGGTTTATCTCCCAATTTGTATCGCCGTGCTTGACCACTGATCGGAGCAGTTTTTTATTTATATACCAGCGCACACCTTGAGGTGTGAAATATGAGTTAATTGATACAAGAAATTGTGGCTTCTCCTGGCTCAAACGTCAGTTAGCACTCTATAGGTTTACCCTGTAGTATGAAAAAAATAAACCTCAATTTATTCATAGGAAATCATACATCAATTTGTTTTTTCTCTCAGAAGTGAATTATTGCTTGCCAATGCCAATCCTAGTCGATTTATCATTCTTGTTTCCACACTCTCCTTCATTTTTCATGTTTCTACCTTCTTGTGTTTGAGAGCCAGCTCTTGTGTTAGTATAAAAACTGAATTTACAAAGCGAATCAATAACTTCAATGAAAGAAGAATTCACGCGAGAAGGTTGTGATTCCTAGGAATGTGCAAACTTGCCAATTAAAAACTCAAGTTATTCTATTCAATCATCATCTAACATAAATGGTTGGCACTAATCGTGCCATTTACTGGACACTAGACACTAAACAAGTTCTATAGGTGTGAACACACGCAAGTTTTTACAATTTGAGTCAAGCACGTGAACATGCAAAAATTATAGCAAATGTTAAAAATCCACATTAAGAATTGGCACTAGTCAATTTGTGTATTGAAATCAGTAGGGTGGGTTTGCAAAGGATTAGTAATTTTTTATAATTTTCTGCACATGCTCCACCATCAAAACAATTTAGATTCAAACGTGACAGTGACAGTTAGGTTTGCATATCATTATTACCAGCATATTTTTGTATCCGACCAGGAAGAATCTTGCAGAATAGAAAAATGAAATGATAACCGTTTCAAAATAAAACGC
Source organism: Protaphorura quadriocellata (assembly GCA_034698945.1). NCBI lineage: Eukaryota > Metazoa > Arthropoda > Collembola > Poduromorpha > Onychiuridae > Protaphorura > Protaphorura quadriocellata. The sequence goes on along the minus strand of JAQGCA010003428.1, from coordinate 5,687 downwards.
AAGTCTCTTACGTACATACATATAATTGGAACATCTAGGCACCACTTTCTGCATATTATCGTAGCAAAGAAATATTTGAGTTAAAATAATACTGCTGCCTAATTTTGACTTCAATAATATTCGTGCGACAGTAGTTAATCGGGTCGGTTTCCCGGTTTCGGTACTCACATCTAAGTGTATTTTTACCTTACCCAGATCTACGTTGAAATTTATGATTAATTCTTTTAACATTGACACGAAAATAGACCTCTATTCTAAGCGTTATACCAATCAAAATCACCGTGTACATGCAGCCAATTTTACACGAAGTAGCATATATTTACCCGAGACTATGGCCGTACTAAATACGCGGCCAGCCGAAGAGTACCGAATACCGTTAAAAAGTACCAATAAAGAGTTCGGCACTCGGTATTTTATGGGATTACATTACAGGCCACGGGCCGAGTAATATAAAATACCGAATACTCAGTATTCGGCCGTCGGTAACCAAACACCACTATTCGTTACATCTCGACCAGATACTAATTGACACTTTGGAAGATTGAATGCGTTCCAAATCAAGAAAACCGCAACACAACTTGAATATCACTTGCCGAAAATATGGTGCGCCCTTTTAAGTAGTTAAAGTAATAAAAAGTTTATACATCCTGCTGATATAGTTGCCGGTTTCTCCAGTGCTTAAACTATTACGCAGGGGTAATTCCAAAGTTAACACTTTTTTGGAAATCGGAATTATGAATATATTTTGCTAAAAGATCTTTCGGCAAAATGGCACCTTCAGCTTTAGCTAATTTTTGTACAAACATCCCAATGTTTGTTATCCGAATGTTATCCGTTATCCGTTATCCGAATGTTATCAATCAAAAGCGACTCCTTGTCCGGGTCATAACTTAAGACCACACGAAAGGCCACGGGGTTCATAGTTTTGGTGGAATTTACTAGTGCAAAAAATTCTTTTCAATTGCAAATACATTTTACTGGACATCGGTATCAACAGATGTACAATTCAAAATTTCGCCAAGTCTATACCAGTTTTCTTTCGGTAGGAATGTGAGATTTTTTTGTCTGGTCTTTGCAATTTTTTATTCCAATTTGTCACACGTCAAATAGAATGACCGTGAGTTATTTCTGGAATGTGTGGATCATAAAATTGTCGGATTCCTTTCCTATCCGCTTCCGATCCGACACGTTCAATTTAAGTACTCCACCCTTGGCCTTGACTCGTGAGAATTTTTTGGGCCGTGCCGTGTCGTGTCGGCATCCCAGGTACAGACACGGATACACCATGTCCGGCGTCGGACGCCCAATCCAGATAACATTAATGATATTCCCGGAATTTTGTAGTGGCGGCAGCAACGGGAAGGGATGAAGAAGAACTCCGGCGGCATACCACGTAAGCACGCACAAGGGCCGAATGAGTTAGGGCGTGTGTAAAAAATGATTTGGATTAGAGCATTGTATGGGAAGGATCTGGAGGAACGGATGAAAAAAATGACAAGAATGTGAAGTATGTTAAGCTTGAGTGGAAGGAATTCCTCTTGCATTCTGGGGAGAAGAGCCCCATTACGTCGCTTTCTTGGACTCACTCACAAGGGACAATATTCGAATGTCAAATTCAATCATTTTTACGTCATCACTCCATTTGACCGAATTTTATTACCGGCTATGCGAATTTTTAGCTCACTAATGGCTCCTCGATTATCTTTTTAGAAATGTAATCATAGCTGTGACCCAAATCATATGAGCCTGCAGGATGAAATCCCCGACATCACTGTACAGAACGGAAATCCGTACCACCACGCTCCACCAAACAATAGGTCTTTCAGTCGATGATTTTCATCTATGGCTTCATTTATCATTCTATTCTAATATTTGAAATTATTTAAGTTAAGCAAGTGGTAAAGGATAAAATCAAGTGTAATAATTTTTGGAGTGACTAATTTACTATTGTCTTCACTTCAACATCACCCCAACAAACGAATTTTAATCTTCAGAAAAAACGTATTTATATGTGTGTGCGTGTGCGTGTGCGTGTGCAGGTAACCTGAGCGGAAATTCGAGACACTAATACTTATAATTGAAAAATAAATATCTTTGGACAATTTGAGTATATTTTTCTTTCGCTTTCTCAATGTATAGGGTGGAAAATAAATTTTCGGGCTCACCTTGTAGCCAACCGAGCGGGAGTAATGTACATTCTGGAGAATCTTACGAGACATGATGCGTCCAGATTCCGAGTGAAAATCTTTTAAACTCTCTCATTTGGTTCGAAGGTCGCCCAAATTAATTTCTTCCGACAAAACAAATCGTCAAGTTGGTTTTGGCTAGTTTTCATCGACGTTTGACACTCCCCTGTTTGGTGTAAGAAATTTTAAGCAAAACCGGTGGTGACAAACAATGTCTCGACAAATCGAAAAGAATTAGCCAAAACCGATGTGAAAATTAATTTTGTCAAAAGAATGGTTAGTAATATCCGCAGTGAGTTTCCCTTGTGAGAAACTTGAACTTGGCTTTGCCGAGTTCAGCAAAAGGCTAAGGAGGCTTGCGGGTGCTGCTGGAATGGCTCGAGCCTGAGAGTTAAAACTACTATGTACAAATGCTCGTAGTGGTTGTGGTGATGGCCAGGAGCTAATGGCATGCCAAGGTGTTGCCGGAAAAAAATATATCCCATACAAAACTAAATCCACACACATTGGGCAGGATCACCAACAAAACATGTGTCCTGTTTCCAACTCCCAATCCTTCTTTTTCAATATTAACAACGTCTTAGAATCACACGTCCAAACACTTCCACCCTGGATCTGTAACGATTAAGTAACTCATAAACAACTCCTGTTCCACCACACACTTCAAGTTTTTACATACACCTATCACCCAGAAAATCAAAGCATTGGGCCAGCCTGCCAATATTTTCTGGCAAGGCTGTCCAGAAACAGAATTTACCGAGTTTTCGTATGTAGATCAAAATCTTGATTTGTGTGGGTTGCAAGCACCACTTTCTCCTGGAGAGAATCTTTCATGTTTCTCCTGTTCCGACTTTGCATAAGTTTCAACAAAATGGTGGAATTTTAAAAATCTTCCATTTTATAGAATAATTTTATGTTGCCCGGATATCGTTAGATCACTATGAAGTCATCACAAGTGCTGGATACCAAAAAATCTTTGTACTGAGAAAATCCCAAATTCCCCCGAAAGTTGGAATTTTAATTTTCAGTCATCAATTATTAGCCTGTTTGAAGAGGGAGTGCTGGTATTGACATTGGCAATTGTCAACGTGTTTAAATTTTGAAAGAAAATGCAATGGAAGAGAATATGCGAGTACGAGAACATTTCTGGGTGAAAGTTTGGGACTGATGAACTAGGGGAGGAAAGTACATAAGGAAATACAGAACTGCAGCAATGGGTGGCTTGAACGGCGGTGAAAGTGTGACACATGCCCGGATTGCCTGATAAAATTGGAACAATTTAATAATCTTTGTGTCTTAAAAATAATTAAATATGATTCCTTGGGAGGTGCGGATTCCATTTCACTCATTTTATAATAAGGTAAGTACAGAAAATATTCTGATAGGTTTTGTGGGGAACTTATCCTATACCTTTTAAAAAGTTCCTGAACTGAACGGTGTTAGTATGGTTGGAATATTCAGAATGTCTTAGCACTAAGATTTACGAAGTCAATACGAAACTCCAGACATCCTGGAGGTGAAAATATTTTGTTTTCACTTATTGTGGAAAACGCCTTCTAATGCCGTTATGAAATATTTTGAGTCAGTATTTTCTTAAAATTCACAGCCCAGTGCATTCTGATTTCACAGTCCAGAAAGATTATTTTTACGTACCGAGGGTATTTATGTATAGAGCTGGGTCAATTTAAGTACCGCGTTTATCTATATAGCATTCTGGGGGACCAAGAACCCGTATCCATTGACATACTTTTCGAAATTTTTTCAAGTATGTTACGAAATGGTAGCACTAGGATATGAATTCCCACAGAGTACACTTGTAATAATCTTGAGAGTAATGGATAACCCTGCTCTGTGGAATTCTGGTTTTGATGGTTACGTTGGTCAGAAGTGTTATATTAGTGAAGGCGCCTTCCATTGCCCCATTTTATAGAACATCCAAACATTTATCCTTTCCCGTCTGTCAGACTCTTTAAATATCTGAGGAAGTACACACTCTTAAGGAGCTCAGAAAACACATCAGTGAAATGCTACTAAAATCCAGTTGAACCGTAATTGTATAGCCTCATGGTGTCGCTGAAATTGGTTATTTCTATCTTATCGTTGGACCCGATTGACTTCTCGTCGGTAATTTTAAGGGCTAATATTATAATATATTAAGGTTATCTTGTGGTCTACTGGAGATATTCTCCAGCAGATTTGAAAATCATCTCCTTCGAGAAATATTGGGGTCTAGTTTCCATTTTTAATGAATTTATTTTTAGAGAATTCTAGTCACCTCGCATTCCTTACATTTAATCGATGTTTAATTATAAATGTCAGACTGGCTACTAACCCCAAAATGGACAGATTTAGTATTTAGACTTATCAAAAATCTGCTCAATCTTGGTCAGATTTGCCCTCTTTATTACGACGATTTTCCATAGACCCATTCTCCTTCCACGTAGTTACGTGGTGCCATTATTGCATTTTCTCTCTTAATTGACGTATCAGAGCAAATGTTTTACTTCACTTTTGAATAAATTAGACAAAAAATATAAACCTACCCTAAAAAAATCTCTGCATAGAGTATCCTATTCATCCATATTGACCAACACCAACTTAGGTAGCCTAATGAAGTGAAACAGGAACTAAGCGTGAAATTATTCAAACCCACAAGGAAAAGAATGATGGGAAAATAGATCGCCATGAATGCGGTAGTCCGTAGTATTCTCTACATGCAGTCGCGGTCGGTCGTCGTCATGTGGTCAGTAAACTACCACTTATTTCTCCGGCCAATACATTCATCAATCAATTATTGAATTCATTTCAATTAATTATAGAGTTCGGAATTTTATATTGTTTTATATAAGCGGTAAATTATAAGAAGCATCATTTCTGTCGTACATGTCTTTCCTGCTGTCCATATAACTACCACATATCTGTCACCCAGACATGTCGTAAGTTCTTGATGGAATATTTAATTGGGATATTAGACCCCCTTTTCAACCAGCGAACCACAATCTCCATTGAGTTTTTTTGTATTATCGTTAACTTTTATACTCGGAAGGCAGAATTTTACCGTCTCCAAAATACAAGTTTTTCTTTGTCCTCCAATTTTCAATCCGGTAGATCCGGTTTTCTAATGCCAAATTTAATTATTCAAAATGGTAATATACGATGTTCTCAGAAGAGGTATGAAAATTCGACAGTTTGCATAAACTTCAATGTCACAGGTCATATCAGATTTCTGCATGTCTTTAGGAAAATCTGGATATACATACAATCTTAGCACAATTTCAGCACAATTTGTACGAATTCTGTTGTGTTGGCAATGCCATAACGAATTACGACAGAATTTTTCACGAAACCCCTCCCGAACTCTGAATTTTAGTTAACCCAACGATACAAATCTTGTACTAATTTGTACTATATCCTCCACTGGCCTGCACTGCATTGTTGTAAGTTAGGGAAGGTTTGAAAAAAGTCGATATGATAATAAATGGTCATTAATCAGTATTATAG
>JAQGCA010003427.1:0-11827 GCA_034698945.1 Protaphorura quadriocellata | reverse complement strand
CAGCTTTGACATTGCCCGATGCACGTCAGGAGTTTTAAAACGTGTAATGATACCTAATAAAATTTTAACATTATGACAGCACACTACAGCGTAATGTGCAGTGCCAATGTGCAAAAAATAATTCCGGAATTTTTTCTTGCTACGCTGTTAAGGCTAAACTATTCAATTTCCTCCAGAGGGGAAATCCCTGCCTCTCTAGCTGTCAAAACAACTTGCAAGCATGTCTAATCCTTCACAGATCTATACACACGTGCTTCAACGCAATGCCATTTAATTTATGCATGCATGCTCAAAAAAATTATGAGTGAATTTTATGCCAAGAAAAATTACGCTCGAAGGCACTTCAATCTTTTTTTCTGATTTCTCGCTAAATTACCTGAAAAACGTTTTACTACAAGATTTTTACTCTCACTTGCTCAGATTTCTGTATAATCGGCAATAAGCCGAATACTTATGGTCTTATGCCTTGGGTGGGCCAAAATCCAAAATGCCATGAAACGCCTCAGAGTGACATCAAATTTACAACTCATGCTAGCAATTCTTTTCTTTCTTTTGTTTTATGGAACGGCCTGAGGAGAAACTAAGAAAAATGTCAATTAAGAATTTGACTCACCTTGACAGCAAAGTCGGACTCGGTTCTGGCAAATAGGGGTGATTCGGTGACTGAACTAAAAAAGTCCGGAATAACTTGTAATTTATTCACTTGGCGAAAATGTCACTTCTTGACCTCTTTCTCAAAATCACTCAGTTTTTCGCTGGAATTCAAGTGTAGAACTATTTCCGGTTCTTCTACTTATTTCTGCCAACAACGTTTGCTGCGACTGCGATTGCTGAGAATATGGAGACAATTTCTCCAAAATTAATAATTTTAGAAAAGAACTGAATTATTAATAATTACAGATGAATATTTCTTTCCGGGGGATTTTGCAATACTATTTGCTGAAGATAAATGTGGGAAAGGATTGTCTTGGGAAGCGTTGACTGAAGGACTGAAGAGACTCAAGTTCTTTGCCACGAATTATATTATATCACAATGACTGATACAGGTGAAGGAAGGAAGGATGTAATGCAAAAGTACTGCAAAAAGGAATGGAATGAAATTACAGGTAGGTAGTGGTTCCTCTACAGTAATAATGTAATATCAGGTGAGATAAAGAATTTCTCAAGGGGAAGCTAGTGTTAAAGTAAAGGTAATCATCGTGTTGACTATATGGAGCCTTATATCGTCCAAAAACTTCAATTCTTCTTTTGGTGAGTTTTCTTGGCGTTGCGAATTTGTCAAGCTTCATGGGATGGGCAAACCCCGCAACGTCCCGTTAACCAGGCCAAAAATTTGCAGGGATGTATTGTATTGAATTGAACTCCTCTCATTCGAGAGATCCCATCTGTTCTTCTTGTGCACAAAAGTAGTGTACCCCAAACCCCAACCTGTTCATAAAAATTATAATGTTTTGTAAGGGAAATGTAAATTCCGAAACATAAATTGGTGATAAGCTGTGAACTGAATGAACTGATTCTCACACATGTCAACTCGTATTCAGAGTAATTAATTGATTATGAATGTAGAATGAATGTTGCCAATTTTGAAGTTGTATATCCATTTCTGCTTCCTATTAATTAATTACACGCGATCAAGTATTATATCGCATATGTTTGTGTGGATCGGGTTGATTTCCATTTGGCCTAGTAGAGGTGCCCCTAATAGTAAGTGATCTACAGGACACTTAACAACTTACAATAGAGAATTCGGGACAGCGCTCCGATTGACTCCAGGAGGTCACCAAGCATCAGGACCTGAGACGAATTTTCTATTGTTCGGATCTCAAGGCGAAGGAAAATAATATGTGTACCAAGTTTGATCTTTCTGCAATGACCCATGTCCTCCAAAGGTCACCAACGCTCGAAGTATACACGGTTTCTAAACGGAAGCAGTACTATTTCTTCGAGTCTCCCATTGCTTACAATTTTTTCGCGTTCCACCGAATTTTCGATTTTTACAGGGTTAGTACGATTTTTGAAGGAAAACGTACGATAGCATTACAGCGTTGGGGGTAAAAAATTGAAACCCGGTAAAATTGTTCATGTTGCGTTTCACATTGCGAACCGACCAGTTTTTTTTTCAAAATTATTAGTGCCTTTTTTAAATCGTGCAAACCTAGTCCGAGATAAACAACTAAATTGGCGTTCACCTGTAAAACAAAGCATTTGCCGTAAGGATTGGATTGCTTTCCAACCCGGAGAATATAACCATATAGTAGTGGGAAGATATTGCGGTGAGAAAGAATATAATATCTTTAGCCCAACTCCCAGACATTCGAAGGAACCCGAAAGCTTCCAATAGCGAACAGATAAGGGGCGACTGCAGCAATTAATGAACTGACTCAAATTTTCAATATTAACACCCATTATTCGTAATCTTGCCTTATGCGTAAACGAGTTGGTGACCTTGATATAGCTAAGATCTACTCCAATGCAATGTAACGTTATTGTACGCATATTGTTCAATTAAACGGGATTAGTAAATAGTAGATAATTTAGAAGTGCAAATTTAATGGTTTACCAGACAAGAGTCATTCATGAATCATTTCATGATTGTGTTGCATTGCATTTGCTTGGAAGGTTTACCATGTACGTCCTTAAAAGTTCAAACTTCACATACATATTAAGCCGTTGTGCCGTGTGCGTTGTTTGTGTGTGGAATGGAGTGCAGTTAGTCCAAATGTAAGATGTTCTGGTCCATGTGTTGGTAAACAGTTAAACAACAGAAGACCGACTTAACCCAAGCCTTGTAAGCATTTATCAGTTTTTTATCATTTTTTTCTATTAAGATTCGTAATGTACTCAACAGGTAAAGCACACATGATATGCATTGCATTCATTTCCTTCCGCATTAACTTTTTTTGGTCTTCATAATTTTTATGAAATCTTAAGCAGCTAGGTCATCCGATTCGATTCGCTGTACACTGAAGAGGAAGATTTGACAAGGAAGTCTTTTTCAACGTATCCGAGAAGCTCATGTATGCCGATTTGTCAGCAACTAACATTTCGGTTCACTGTTGAACTATTCCAGGCATGCTATTCTGGACAATTTCTACTGAAAGACTGAAACGTCCTTAAAAGTTTCAATGCATAACTTGTAACAAATAATCCTAAAATCATTTGATATATCGATGAAACTCACATGCACTTGACCAGATTACACGAAATTACTCGTTCAGAGCGCGAGCTGCCATTTACAACATGGAATGTGATTCCCTTGCTTGACGGATTTCATTGGCCTCGGCGTTAGATTATGTGCTAATGTGAACTTAACGCTGCAGTTATAAACAAGGAGCATCAAAGTTTAGAGTAATTTGTCTCTCCAACTCCCCGAGGGATGTTGCTTGTTTAAGGAAGTCCTTCAAAAATTGAAATTCCACTGACAAACATCCTAAAATGAACAATTCCTACCACATTTACAGTCCGCTTTATTTATTCTTAGGATCATGAGGAATTAAGTATGCAATGACCTGAGAAGGCTCGGCGATTTGTCAAGGTCAAAACTAGCCGTGTATGGAGCGAATGGTGCAGATAAAGGGGAAACGGGTCAGGGTTGTCCTTTCAGAAATCAGAATTGAGAAGCTGTCGTGTGTACTTCCGTAAAGCTTCAAGTGTGCTATGCGACGGTGGCGATGTGGTGTTAACTCTCATAGGATTACGTCATTAGGACGCCTTCCAGCTACACCCCTGAAATAGTGAAATGATGTATGATGACATTGACATCCTCGTACCTTGGAGGTTGTATGTACAAACCTGGAAAGTCCGTCTCGTTCATGACGTAGCTCCGGCGCACTTACATAAGGATGACGTAGCAACTGATGCCATTTGGCAGCACTCCTTAAAAAAGCCTCTATGCTACGGGATTATTTTGTAAATTACGGCGTGGGTAATGTCGAGGCGTTGGAGCCGGACTTCCAAGATCTTGTGGAAAATACAGCATTCTTCATTGTTTTGTCAAAATAGAATATAATATTCAAATATGATGGACGTAGAGTGGAATAATTCCATAAATCACAAAAATCCGCAATCCATGTCCTGCCCACCCTTGTCACTCAGTTTTGGAATGAAATAATTGTAGTACAGTAACCACCACGCGGTGTAAAGAAAGTGGTTCTTCATAATGGCATTCACCTTTTAAAGACAACCACAATTACAATGTCAAAAGAATTAAGACGAGTTTCCTCGGAAGTAAAAACAATGAGATTTCAACTGTTTCTGAACCTAACACCACACCGTACGCATGCATGAGTGGACTTGATAACAATATTATTACAAAATCTTACGAACATGTTTCCTTTTGTCATGTTGAGTTTGAGTGTTCAACCGCAGTCCCGGTAATTAACGTCGTGCAATACTAGTATTATCTCACCTGCAATCATTTCGTACAAGGTGGACTCATGAGATGATACAGTGAAACTTTTCTCCAGCGATGACATCATGATGAGATTTGGATATAAATGAAAATTATCCTCTCAGAAGTTGTGATTCTACATGGCAGAAGTGACCTGCAAGTCAAATTCATTTTCGAGTCAAAATTAACATTTAGCTTATGGATGTTCGGGCGATACGTGTTACGTAAAATATACTACGACCGCCTCTTAGATTCTACCTCGTGAGATTTTGGAGTATAACATTACATAAATATTACGGATTTTTTCCAACAAAGTCAAAGTATGTTGTCGCTGTCTCTTCATATGAAATTACAAGTTGTAATTATTCTTATGCACACATTTTTATTTCCTACGGCTGTCCACCCGAATATAATCGGAGAGTGAAATCTCTTCTGAAATTGCAAACATCCCTAATCTCATGTGAAATCTTTCACGTACATCTACTTCCTCTTCATCTTTGTCCGCCAGAAACTGAAGACATTACAAAATATATGGGCATTTGACACCACCGGATGCCACACCTCTTCAATGAATACGCAAATTGCATATTAATTACAATAAGCAACAGTTCATGTCAGACAACCCTTTCGTGGTTAAAATTCGAGCTCGACAGGACCTAAATGTCAACTTTTTTTAAAATTGAGTAATTATTAGAACATAGTTAAGTGAGTCGGTTGTACTTGGGGTATCTTCCATATTCTAAATGGAAAGCTAACTTAGGTTTCACAAAAATAAATTTAACCCTGCCTTTGTGAATGTCAATTATTGTTAAAAATTATTTTAATTAATAACAAGTATTCATGGACATTTTATTTTGATTTGTGCAGTGAATAGAACACCTAATTTCAGTGAAGAAAAAAATATGTTATGTAGCAATAACCCAAAACCATGTCACCTCGAGGGTTCGGTTCACAACCTGTGCCAACATAGAGTTAATTAAAAACCGCAAGTCTTATTTCTAGTTTGAGTTGGTTACTTTTACTGTTTCAAGGTTGCCAGATAATTTATATAATTAAGATGAATCAGTAAAATACTAACGTGAGACTGGTCAGACTCATCCCAGTCAAACTTTCTGGTTTTGTTCCAGACAATGAACTTGCCCTTCATTGTTAATTCCTCCAGTATACGGCACTTTTTTTTCATTAGATTCATCTTCATCTCATCTCCCGCAGTGAAATTGGCATCTGTGAAATAGAAAAAGCAATTCAAGTGCGTATGCCACAAAACGGGGAAATAATTAAGACTTAAAGAACAAGATATTATATAAAACTATGTTTACTCACAAGGAACCTGGGGAAGTCAAATACAAGGTGATTCATAGATAATTTACCTCTGTTCATGAACATGATAAAATTGAAAGTATCTGTGAGATATACATTTCCATTCTAACTTTATTTGTTATCCAAGGAACCGCGATTCCAAAAAGTGCAGGTGGTGAAGGCAACTTTTTAAGCAAGAAAATTACTAATCCATGGCGGAATGTCTTAAAATACCATCTTTATTGTTTCTTAATTATTGAGTATGCTCATATAATTACATCAGAGAGCTTCATTGATTGCCTAACATTTCAGACACACTCAGTACTATAATATCTCACAAATAACTCTATACGTTTGATTTGAGGGAGGGATAAATGTTATGAGCCACCCTGTATAATTTTAACAAACCGACATAATTTTTTGACTAAAAAACACTCATCTCAGTCTACCATTGCATTTCCCCCGCATTATTAATATATTTATGTGGCTGAGCTTATGGGATTGCATTGTTGAAAGCCATAGTGTTATTCCAATTAAGGCAATTGGACAATTACGATCTGTATCATGTGTCCGTAACGTTTTTTTAGTGAACGGATTAAATCCCCCCTAGTGTGTCAATCATAACCCTTCCTCTTTTTTTACGGGATGCCAACCAAGGATGCATTTCACTCACCCGTTGTTTTTACACACAATTTTTTTTGGAGTTCGGCAAAGGTCAAACAAAGTAAGAAACCCTTCATAGCCAGTCTACGTTACATTTCCTTACATGGACGTCCAGGTGAGAATCATCAAATATATGAACATAAGAGTCTAAAATTATTTAGTTAACACGCGAAGGAGTCATAGTTGACCGGACATATTATTTACAAATGACCCTTACGTTTTCAAGTTTCTATAAAAAACTCACTTCCTTGAAAATCCTTTGAGAACATGAAACGGATGTCCAACTGCCGGTGCGCGTGTGGTGTGATATATTAAGTTAAAATTGTATCAATTTGTCTTGTTGGAAATTAACCCGAAGTGCAAGCGGCGACTACGAAGGGTAATTCAATCGCCACACGTTTTACTACACTTTCCGCTCCAACACAAAGAAAATGTAATCTTAATCTTGATTTTTATTCTTTTTTCGATTTATACTTTTTTAAGCAACAAATTATTCTTTGATGAAGATGCGTTTGATACGGAATCTGGGTGGATGCTAATGCTGAGTAAGGAAGAGGAAGGATAGGCGTGATGAGCAGGATGAAGGACCATATTTGTAAATATCATCCCCTTTAAGCAAATTCCAACCACTGCAGTGGAAAAAAACTATAAATTACTCGGTAATTGTAAAAGTAAAATTATCTAAAATATAAAACTTTGACAGAAGTTATGAAGTGAAAGCCACCATGTACACAGGAGTACAATTCCTTTCCCTTAATGACATGTTTGGGGTCAACAGTCCGGAGAACATTATTAAAAGATTAAATTTGATTTAGATTAGGGAGATATTTTCACGGCCTGGTCTTGGCCCTGGCCCAGCCTACCTGGTGCAGTCAAACAGAACCTTTCAGTCAAAATGAATTAAGAGCCAAACTACCCAGACCAAACCAGCAATGGAATGCAATTGAGTACACAGAAAATAAAATAATACAAACCGAAAGCAAATAAAAATAAGTAACACTTGCTTCGCCTTGTGTGAGTGTGAGGTCTAAAGAAACATTACAATTTTCCTTATACGATTGTCCACAATTGTTGGAAATGAAAAGAAAACCCGTTGCTTTTCTCCCATTCTGTGGCTGGCGCTTTTCTGTATTCTGTCAACACCTTTTAATTCAAGACAAGACAAATTGTGGACTAAATTCTACTTTTTCACATGCCACAACAGCCACACACTATAATTTAAGGGGAACAGACAGTTTTTCTCTTATTGACACTTAAATGTGTAAACTCAAAATTGTTACAAACTTGTGATGTGACTTGTATTGTTGCATCATGGACACAAATTATTATGTGTAAAGTAATGTAATAAGTAAGTCAAAGTCAGGGTCCGATTTAAGATTAAGTTTTGGGAAAGAGAAGTCAAATACATAATAAATAGTAAAAAAATAAGTAGAGCAGAAAAATAAAGTAAACTAAATGATTGTTACAAGAAGCGAATTAGGAATTCATGAAGAACTTTATCAAGCACCCAGGAACAAGGTGAACTTTTCAGGTGCTTCTTTGGTATTAAAAATAGCCTCAAAATGTAAAATTCTCTTCACTTGACTTCAGGTAACCAATGCACCAGAGAAGTTATGAGTTATGAGTTACAACCTGATGCCATTTCTATTAATTTTGTTGACCTACCTTATTGTGCCTGTGGTCTTCCAATAACGAACTTCACTTCAACAAAGAAAATTTCTTTATACAGTTATTATGGAGTGAAAGTCTAAATCATGAATGTTATACAAGACATTGTTTGTATTCGAAAATATAGTATACATTATTTCCATTACGGTCACAAAAGTAACACCTGGAGAGGTGACCTTGCCAGTGAATTGGAATGAGCAAATGAATTGCAAGGATTTTAAGTGAAGAAATTGTAAAATCTAAATGTGCAGCACATTTCCACGTATTCCTACTACTTTACTTTACTCTTCGTTTAACCATGTTATTAAAGTTAAAAGATTTCCCGTTTTACTATCCTCTTCTCCCTTCTGTCCTTCTGTGTGGTCAATTTGTGAATAAATCCATGCATTTACTCGAATACCACACATTGGTGGGTAATAATGTCGTGTCATTGTTAGAAATTAGACCATTTGGTCATTTTACTTAGCAATAATAATGACCTACCACCACGTATGCAGACAGATGTGTCAAAAGTAGGTCAACAACTGAATAATGGTACATGATAAACTTTGATGTAACCTGACCGAAACTAAACTAAGTCCCGGATTCATAAGATTTTGTCTAAAGATAAGGTGATGAGGAAACCTCAATTCTAGGGACCTTTCCGACACCCAACAACCCAAATCGCACTTAAGATTAAACTTGACAATGAAACGTAATCAAATTTTCAGTAGGCACGTGAGTAATCGCTCCGTTGCAATAGTCAGTCCTCGGGAACCAATTTTTTGGGGTCATCTTTATTACTAAGTTATGTCAGGCCAAATATTAGAATGGACTGGCCAGTGGCCACGCACATGCTTCGTTTTTGATTCGAACCCCCATATGCTACTATAACGGTCGTCCAAAACTATTTGTTCTTAAACGAATTACCGTAAGTGACCTAATACAACCCTGGTGCCGTTTAGAGCCCGGTGCTCAAATAGAGTCCGCGTCTTTCTCCAGCTTTCTAAATGTAACCTAATGGAGAAAGTGGTGAAAGTCTTTGACCTCTGAACTCACCTGAATGAATACAGCTCCGGGGTTCTATTAAGTCATTTACGGCACATGCAAATGCACGCATTAATTAATATTCACCAGTAAGACATGTTAAAACATCATCGCGTGTTCAAGGTTAGTTCTGCACTCGACGTAAAGAACATACCCCTAGTAATAGCGAAAGAAATCCCCAGTAGAAAAAATATATATTAAGCAACTACAGCACCTTGTGTGCCAAAGGGCTCGAACCATCACCTTAGCGAAGCGGCAAGGGCTACAGGCACTACTACAATGGATTGACTAAAATTAAAGTAATTAAGCGAGTTGAATTGATGCGTACAGATTTCTCCATTCTTAACTTATTTTCTACGGAATCTCCGTGATGGGTCAATAAGATTCGTCTAGCTGTAAAGTAAAATTACATTGGTTGTAATAAGAAACTGGCTCCTTAGACGATTGAATCAAATATAGTAGCTACGTAATACAGTTTTGACAAATAAGATTCACTTGAGTGATCGTTAATCCGAAATAAAACTCCCTCCTCCTCGTCAACACCTTATCATCCTGATTAAACAACAGTTTTCCAAGAAAATACACCGGCAACGTACGGATCCATACGCAAATATTATATGAGATCGATATTTGAAAATTCTACAAATAACCTTTAGTGTATTCTTGACAATATTATATTGTGCTTAGACGTCTACCCTCTTTGGAAATTATAACGTAAATGAATAAATTATAAAAGTAAAGTCAACATTAATTAACTTGGACATTGTATTGTAACTACAACGATAATATTTTTAAGTATTTAGGTAAAACCCCTAAAAAGACTTAAAAAGTACGCGAAACGTATTTTGACACACACACGTGTGTGCGTAGGAAGAAAAATAATCTAAACAATTTAAAACTAATTCTAATCAGAAAAGTAATGTGAAATATGAATGTAAATTACAATGAAATTTTTCAAAACATAACTTGTGAGCTCAAATCCAGTTCAGCGAAACATAAATTCGATCTGTTACGTTTTTAAGTGTAATACTTTTCCTTATCCGCATCATGAATACGGTAAGCTGAAATGATCGTGGTAAGAATTCAACCATCCCACCAGTTATATAATAATGATAAGTATACTGCAATTGTTTATTAATTTTTATTATACTTTTGGTTGGGTGGGGAAGTGACTGGAGAATAGGATACAAATTCATTATCATTCCCACTTCTTCTTAAGCTTGATTGTGGCGCTAATCCGCCCCACAACATGAACTAAATCATTGTATGTGGTCTTAGAACGTTTTCAGACATTTTAAATTTAAAGCGCCGCGCCGGGCGTAAAAAATAAATTCCCGGGTATATTTCCGGGAATATTCCCAAAGCGCCGGGTGTTTACAACGCTATATGGACGGCTCAGTTCCCGAAAAGAGGGACCCAGACGGACACGGAGTCGGTGAACTGGACCTCATACAAGCTAAACGCCAAGGTGGTCTGATGGCTTGGTTTTTCTTCGGACGTGACCGTTCCAGAATTTTCCCTCTGATGGAAAGCGCAGTTTCCAAATCGAGTGACCTGGACGGAGTCGGTGAAATTGACGTCATACAAGCAAAACGCCAGGGTGGTCTGATGGCTCGGTTGATCTTCGGCTTTTCCACTTGACATTTTTCCAGGACTATTGCCCAAGGAACGGTTCGCTTCTGTCTTACCAATTCGACCGCCGCCGCGAACTCTGGGTAGAATTGACCTCTGCTCGTGCATTCCTTTCATAGTTCCGGTTCCAACGGTTGTGGATCCCTCTATCTCTATGGCGTAAAATTGAATAAAACGACTAGCTCAACTACTTCTGGGGAAAATATAAATGAAATACCAATCACCTAAATTGGATAGAAAATCGTGTCGAAGGATTTTCTAAAAGTTTCCAACAATTAAGTCTAGTTTCGTTCTGAATATGTTAATTAAAATATGGGATAATATTATTTGCGCTTTTGAAAATGACGAACTTCCTTTTGGCAATTGCACTTTAAAAGTCGACTTTCGCCTTTCAGATTTTTAAACTTTAGAGCATCTCCCTTTTGAAAAAGACTTTCGCCCTTTTGATTTTGGTTTTTCACTTTAGAATCTCCCTTGTTATTGGTAGCCACGTTGTTAGGGGCGTTTAGTCCAACTCGAGGGGTTCATCCTCGATCCCGGGACAATCAACGAAACATAATCCAAACCAAAGAGATTATAATACCCTATAGGCTAGAGTGGCAATGGTATAGGGTTTGGCCGAAATCAAACAACGGCGACCCGTCCCTAGTTACGAGATCAAAAGTGAGTTTTCGTTGAATTTTGTACACGTTAGTACAGTAAAAAATCAACAAAAACTCACTTTTGGTCTCTTAACATGGGGACGGAATTTAAAAAAAAAACTTTTGGATTGCCACTCTATGTATATTATAATCTCTTTGATCCAAACATAAAGGGTGATGGGTGAATCACTATTATGGGTCCCTTCAAATATTCCTAAAAATCGATCATAACAGAAAAGTCCTTAAATTTTTAGAGCACATTTTGTTGAATTAGTTTAGTGTAAAGAACATAAATCTGTATCTCTGAATGTGAGTCAAATGAAGAACTGGAGAAAATTAAAAAATTGGATATAATTACTTTTGATGATGAAAATTGTAGACTTTTATGAAGAAACCAAACGGCGTCCAAGCAAATATTGCACTGAGTTTAAATTTTTGAAAGCTTAATGAGTACGAATAACAAATTGTAGAAAAAATTGAAACCCGGGTGGGACTCGAACCCACCTCG
>JAQGCA010003426.1:0-11828 GCA_034698945.1 Protaphorura quadriocellata | reverse complement strand
ACATAAGACCTTGGTGAAAATCCATAAGCATCAAATTACCTACTCAGTAATGCACATCAAATGCAAAGCAGAGTTAAATCAAATGCTTGGTCGAAATCGATGTACAAAACCAGTCATTTCACCACAGGGATGAAAAACATGAGATCCGTCAAATGTGTATGGGTTACATTTCATTTTTAGTTACCCCAGAGCATATATCACTAGAATATATGGGAGCATCGGTCATTTAAGACCAACATCAAATCAGCCCAGATCTTTAGCTACCCCAAGGTAGGTACACTTTTGACAGATGGGAGCATATGGTCAAAATAGGCCAGCCAGGAATGAACCTTCAGAAGTTCATTTCAAAATAAAAGGGAAGGTAGCGACAACCGTCGCGATTTACGGTTTAGTTTATTTTAACTCCCTAACGTACAATATCTTGGGTTTGAGAAAAGTCAAACTCAAGAGTCTGTTTTTATTCAGGACAGTGCATAAAGTCGTTCGTCTGTCAAATAGACAACGATTGACTTCTGGTAATTGGTCAAACCAAATGTTGTTTGTTCATTGCTAATTTAATACTGTACCAGAGTCTACACAAAGGACAATGTTACTTATATTTTCTTCCCTGGTTTTATAATTATAAATAATTAAGATGGAAGAATGTTCAGAAAATATAAGTGAACGTCTAGCCATAAAGGCGCTGAGATAACATGAGCTCATTTAGAGTTCAGGTCAGTTCATTCCGAGTTCAGTTCAAAGTCATCTGAGCTCATCATTGTAGTATGTTTAGTGCGTGCTACGGAATAATATGTATATATTTGTTATAATTATAATTGTATGTATTATGTAATGAATAATTTTTTGGAATATTTTGTATGCCTGTGACATTGCTTATCATCTACGGAGTTTTAGATAGAGACTTCACTTGTCAATCTCCCTTCGAGGAGAGTAGACCTTCGGGTCTAACTAGTCATTCAACAAGTCCTGTAGTACATTACACTACAGTAAATACTTTTACCTTTGCCATAAGCCAAAGACACAGTCCACGTTTTGTTAAATAAAGACACTACGTGACAACAACAAAATCTCTTCACGCCTCCTTATTCCGTTTTCGCTTATTTTTTGGAATTAAAAGTTCTTCATCACCTTAAAAAATAAACATTACCATAAAATTGAAACAGTTGTAACGTTGCCGACGTCATAGAAATGGGTGGAAATAAATTTTGAACAGTTGGTATTCAGTAAAAAAGGAAGATAAATTCTCGTGAACACAATTTCAAAATAGTTCAATCGTCTGAATTTCTCTCTACTAACAAGGGAACCCAACTGATCATCGATTGTCGGCCATAAAATTTCTCTACTTGTGCATTCACTTACGCTAACACAGTGTGCCCGAGATATTTCCCACACTGTGTTAGTGTAAGTGAATGAACTTGCCGAAAAATTTTCAGATCAAAATTCGCTGATCACTTGGATAGATTCCATTGCATGTAAGAAACAATTCAGCCTTAAATGTACTGTACATATAAGCGTTGACGACAACTTATAGCACTGGTATATAAGAAAGTCAACTTTTCAAGCCCAACGCATTTGGAGGAAATTATGTTCCTGAGTCCAATTTGCTGGATCAGACCGAAATAGCATGAACTGGTATTAATTATTTAATTAGCATTAAGCATAGATAAATTTTAATAAGATTTGTCTTTCCAAAGCTATTCAAAAAATTCAGTCATTACCACGACCAGCTGATGTGGGGGTACCATTTTTTTACAATTGGATTCAGCATTTGATTTTTATTCGAGACCGGTTTCTATTTCGTCAAATAGTCTCGAGACCCGGTTTGTAATCGAGCCAAGGACACTATTCAGCACTGGGTTTGTAATCGGTCATCTACGGTATATGACAACCAGGAAATTGCTAACCACTCGTTTTGCATGTTGCTTACTCATTACAATGAAATATTTTCAAAACAAACCTTAGGAATTATTATTCACATTTCTGACTAAGAACAAAAATCAACTAACATTAATTTGCTGTTGTGAGTGACGTGGAGATTTTTCTTCTAGCAAACCTTTCCTTGATAAGAAAGAAGCCACGTTCCTCAAACCTGTCTAGCAAAATCTACAAATCAATTTTTGTTATACTTGTCAAATCGTGCAATCAAATCATCAAAATGGCGACGTTTATTACAGCTGCTGGTGAGAACATATTTTCAGATCTCAATTTCTTACGTAAAATGAGACAATCTGAAGTTTTTGAATTCGGTTATAACTTTCCAGTAGACATGGTCATCATTACAGCAGTAATTACTTCGACAATTTTGTGGGTCTCGGTATGGACTAAAACTAGCGGCCAACACCCTGCCATATGTTGTCTACCGGAATTGACTCATATCGGCGTCAACTTTGACTGCCGATGGAAAAGAAATGAGACAACGGAGGTCAGTTCCTTTAAATCAAACTCACCTCATATTCAACTACCTTCAGATTCCATAAACCGAAGTACACGTTTTTTTCTGATTTCAGAATGTGATGACGAACTCGTGTGATCAAATACAACTGCTGTCATTGCTACTGAAATTCAACAGAAGTTCTCTGAAATACCGAAGAATATTGGGAGCGGACTGCACCTTGAAGTAGCAAGCTGATCAACCCTTTGGTACGGCCTGGCAGGATTAGGTAAGCTAGTTCTATGAACAACTGGTTTAAATGCTTAAATACTGAGTGAATGCGATAGGGAGTAGGCCAGGGATTAGAGGAAACTGGGCAGCACTCGCACAAATCTGCTCTTAGGAGATCAATCATTCCTTTTGGATGGGAAAACCTTGCGCGCAACGTACTAAATTGTTAATAACTTTATAAATCGAATCGATTCGCTTTCTAGTGTTGATCTAGATTTCATTTGCCGTCGGAACAACCCTACAACGGCACGCTATATACTTACGTGGCCCAGACAGAGATGATTGTGCCCAGGCTTGATGATCGACACCGAAGGTCAACCAGGACAATGGTGGACCTATTGTATTGGCTGGAGGCTTGTGGAACGATCACTGTTTTGGAGTGTTGGTTAAGAGCATATGGTATCGAGAGTTTTCCCCCTCTAAGCACCTTTTTAACACCATCCAATGGAGTCTTCAGAAGTTGTCACCAAAGTTTCCAGAAATGTTTTTGTAGTTCAATAAGCACTTATTTTTAAGAAAACTAATTGCTCGAATTATTCGTTTGTACGGTTTAAGAAATTTTCTCTTTTCAATAAGAATTTTCGTTTAATATTTGTTTGATTAAAACTACGCTATCCATTACATCAAAGTTACCATTAATCGTAGAGTGTTCTATGTACTTCAGCATTTTTTGTACTTCATCCGCCGTCCATGTTTTCCTTGGTTTCTTGAGCGGCAACTGCACCCTAAACGGCGAGGGCAGCGATCTTTTCCTCGATGGAATATTAGTTCGAATTATGTGCTTGTATAATTGCTATTTAATGTTTTAGTGAATTTTATTGTCCTGTTAATTCTATGTACGACTTATACGCTTCCATCAGTTCCAAACTGATAATCCAGTTATGTCACGGTTGTATCCAGCCAGTTATGGTTAGATATCGACATATATATAGCAGTCGTAATGTACATTTATATAAATATATGTAATTTTTGAATAAAATTTTACCGAGATATTTTCCTGTTCAGCAATTTAAATAAACTATATGTATTTTGAGGATTGAATAGTTTTTTGACGTGCGGCACTTGGGTTAGTAGTACACAGTTTTTGGAAAGGATTATTATTTCACACGTGGAGGATTCGATTTCTTGGACGGACAATGCAGGATACATTCTTCAAAGAGGTTTTCTCTCGCTGACGTTTTCTTTTACTAGTTACTAGAAGTAACTTCCGTGGTCCAAATAGATTTTTTAGATAGAACATATCTCTATGAAAACTACTTTACGATGCCCGATATTAAATGTATTTAATAAATTCTCCACTTAACAATAACAATCTCGTGACGGATAAAATGTTATGAAGCACCTTGTAGAGAAGATTTCATTAATTTGCAAAATAAGGACTTTTGTGACGCACGCAAGCACACCTTTTTTTTTCTACACAACTTGACCTCCCACTCCATAGCCTTAACACAACACAAGGCAAAAAAAAGTCAAACTCATCCCAATCTCTTTTGCCTCAACCAAATACAAAGCAAAAGATCAACCACGCCACACAGACATTTTGGAATCTCTGATCGCCTCACGAGAAATAGAAATTTTCTATATTTTTAAATTTTTCGCAATTCAGAACCGTGTTTGCCTTCATGGGTCACCACTAAGGCCTCAAGGGCCGAGGCCATAGCAAGGTCCATTCTGCTATGCTGATGAGATGACATGATAGCATGATGACCGCCATGACTCCGAAGTTACATACAAATTCAATGAAAAAAAAGTCTGCAAATGTTTACTCTCAACACCAGTCAATCCTGTTTAAGTACTAGAGCCGGTCGTTCTAGTCTGGATTGGTTTATTTTAGGATAGACCCGAAAGCCCGTCGTCCGTACTTTGGAAGGTTACCGCCACCTACCGTTGCACCAAGCCGACAGACGGAACGGAATGTCAGTATGCTTTCTCATTGATAGAGGGAGGGAAACTTTATCAGTCTGTGGGTCTTGGCCTATACAGCACAGTATCGCTTTGAATCATAACCCAGTAACAGAACGCCAATGCCTTATGGCGAATTATCCTTAGTTAGAGTGGTATAGTGAAAGAAATTTTATCAACCCTAGTGAGTGTCGAACCAACACACACGTCATTGGGAAGGCCATCTCTTTGCCACTACACCAAAAAATGGAAGTGACCAAAGGTCATAATAATTGGCGAGCCTAAGTTAGGAAAAATTCGTTGCTTTTATCGCCTATATACTGGGTTACTTTGCAGTTCGAATAGGAAAGGTACCCCAAGGACTTGATGTTTAATACACTGCATGCCCCTACGGTCACTTTTTTGTAGGACAAGAAAATAAGTGTACTCAATCCTGAAAATCTACGATAAAATTGAAAACGAATCTTTATGAAACTAGAAGAAGACACGGAAGGAAAGAAGAGAACTTAATGTAGAGGAAGTCTTCAGTTGACCCGGACGGATTTTGACGTCCACTTTTATTCCGAATCCATAAACAATCAAGCCTCCGACATTCAACTTGGGAATTAGATATTTAGTGGTTCGGATCGGGTTCGATCGGGTTCTTATGAAATTAATCACCGCATGGGGTCAAGAAATGTTAACAGGGTCAGCTCTTCCAAATGGGCTCAAACTTTCGTGACCAAAGCTTAAATAGACAACGAGCCTCGGATGACTCCGATAGAGGCTCTCGCAGGAAACTCGTCGCCCTCTGGCGGAGAGCCACAACATTTCTGAGTATTGTGATCCGTTTTAACATTGTCCAGGAAGACGAGGAGAAGCAGTGTCCAAAGTTTAGGGTCATTCGGACATGGTGCCCATGTAAACATTTGGCCACCCCAAGCGGTCACCATGGAATCTTTTTGGGCTTGACCCCATTTGAACATTGTTCGGGAGATTAAAAAGTAGTTCTGTCCAAAATTCCGGGTCTATCGCTCTTACTTCAAACATTTCAGCCGTGTTGTCCGCGCATTACAACGCAATGTGACACGGCTCATTAGAGGGCAAATATGTGCGGAAAAAATGGTTCACCATTTAAATCTCATGAAGAATAGATCCATTAGGGCGAATAGCTTCTGAGCTTTGAATCATCATGTGTAACTATGGTTGAATTTAAACTTACCGTATCAAATGTCAATGTTGAAATTCAAAGTTCATCCTAGTTCATGCAATTTCTTGTAGGGTTAAGATAATAGATATTTCAATACAGACAACCAATTTGTTCCTATGGACAGCAATATACCATGCGTGGTATATATACGGTGGTGTACAATGAGTAGTATAACGTGAGTGGTATACTAGGGGTGAATACCATGTCTGACATAGCTTTCGTAGTATGCTTTCGATGATATACAGTGCGGGCTTTGGCATGGGTGGGCACATATTACTTTGAATTGTATACTATGAGTAGTATACTATATGCGGTGTACTTTGAGTAGTATACCATAAGTGGGACACCTGTTGTGTAGTTACTTTAGGATAAGTAGTTAGCATCTGACTAACATATGAAGAGTGGACGTATGCAATAAATACAAGTAGAGTTGTATGGGTTTTATAAGAGTTTAATAGCCAATAATTAAAAGGGAGAATAAATAGGGAGACAAGAGAGAGAAACCAAGAGCACTGAGAGCTTGGCATTCTCAGGTATAATGAGACTCAGGACTAAGAGTTAAGAACTTAGAGCTTAATTATAACACAGTTATAATGTCGCTTATATAGTAGTATATAATCTAGTCGGCATTAGGATGCGACAAAAAGCGCGAGTCGAGAGTCGTCTTAATGAGAGGCGAC
This sequence comes from Protaphorura quadriocellata, assembly GCA_034698945.1. Taxonomy (NCBI): domain Eukaryota; kingdom Metazoa; phylum Arthropoda; class Collembola; order Poduromorpha; family Onychiuridae; genus Protaphorura; species Protaphorura quadriocellata. The sequence continues at coordinate 5,395 of JAQGCA010003426.1, read as the reverse complement.
ATCCTGTCGGATAAGACCACAAGATGCGGTCTCTTTAAGTTAAGCACACAACTTACGATAAATCGTAGTTGACTTATTTCATTGCGGTTAAGGTGAAGATATGGACAGAGTCCATTTGAGTGTCTAACCACTTCCTATGGAAAGGGATAAGAGATTAGCACATCCTTTCGTCGGCATAATTACTACGACTCAAACGTCGTATTGGTTTTGCGTTATACTTTAATTATGGCGCAATACACCAGCACAAGCGCTGCCTTAATCCAGCCGCTTCATTCCTTCATTTTTTTGAAGAAAGGGTTGACAATTATTCCCCCCGGACGGGCTTAATTGCTAGTTTGCATAAATTCAAGTGTTGCTGTCGCATGCGTTTGTGTTGTCTACATGAAATAGCTGCTGTGTACTGACCAAGGCTCGGATCAGATAAGATAATGGCTTATCTGATCTGATCTGATCTGATCTTATCTGATCTGATTGTTTTACATATATCAGATCAGATATCTGATATCTGATAAGAAGTTTCGGATCGGATATCTGAGAATCTGATCTGATCTGATATTTGATCTGACATCTGATCAGATCAGATCAGATATCAGATATTCAAAATATTTTGTGTACTAGGAGTAAATTAAATGTAATTTATTCCTTCGGTTGAACAGACCATGGCAATAAAAAATAGGTGAAATTGATTTCTTTGAGCTGGTTAACAGTAAATGGAACAATAGTTTAAAGAATATTGCGGTTTTCGTCAAGATTTTAAGCATATTGACATGGATTCGTGTCGCCAGTGTCGGGATTCGCAGATCATCTCGTTGGAACAACAAATTCGACACCACCGCTGAATTCTAGTTCCGTAGGTACTGATGTGAGGACTATGGAAAGAATATTTTTCACCATCAATTTTTTAGGTTTCTGAAAATTTATGAATTTATAACAGTAGATTACATTAATCCGAAGAAGTTCCCCGAAGGCGGAGCAATTCGGATCGATACCTGGGGGCGGGGCCTCCCCTCTCCGACCACGCCCCCAATACCCGGGTATTAGCGTTACGCTTATGGGAAGTGGGCGGAGCCAATCGATCCGAGTAGGCGGAGCCTGCTATCCGGCTCAACGAACCCGGAGCGACCTCCTACCCACCCCCTACCAATCGGATAATTTACCCGGTTCGCTGACCCGGGTAGGAGGACGGGCGCTAACAAAGATTATACCTCCGAAGAATAAAATTTGGAGTTGGAAAATTTTTTGCTGGCAAGGACCGGAATGCCCGGCTCCCGAACAGGTCCAAACTTGTTTGAGATACCCGGGTGACTGGGCAAACAAGTCCTAACATGCCAGTCTGTAAGATGTTGCATTTTAAAAGTAATGAATAAAAAAACTGAAATTGCCTAATTTTATTCATAACCTGCAACTATAAGCAAAGCACAAAACAGAACATCTACTTAGCTCTTCTGCTGACACCTGTCGCCTGAGAATCACACTTTTCAAGCCAGGTAGGTTGGAAAATTGTGGAGATGGCGCGGGAGAGTGAAAATGTTGAAAACGGCAGGTGCGTGAACGCTTCTTTTGATTTCTATGATGAAATGAATTATTCTACTTTTCTGGTTAGGTGTCTCCAATTCGTAAAATTAAAAAAATAGATAGAGTAATCTGCTTTAAACATTGCCAACAACTTATTTGCGCAGCTAGTGAACCCTAAGACTATGCAATAAATGACGATAAAAACAAAGGCTCGTTAGCTCAGCTGGTCAGAGCGTCGTGCAAATGACACGAAGGTCGCGGTTTCAATCCTTCACGAGCCCAAGAAGTTTTTTATTCAAAATGTTGACGATAGTTCAAAAATACAACACTGTTTCGATACAAGGGCATTGGTTTCCATTTGAAATTACTCCATTCCTTCATTATCTGGAACGACAGATGAAATTGGATATTCAGTTCTTTCGTCGAATAAATTATCTGCGTAATCCGGAGACGAGGGTGGTTCACTGACCGCGGTAAAAGTTTGAGTCCGGGAATCTAACTCCTGATCAGAGTTCGTCCCCGGAACTGCCAACTCTTTTTGCAGACGATTACCCCCGTGTAAGGTAACCCGGGTAGGCAAATTAGGTAACTCAGGTTGGAACATATGTTAACTAATTAGGAAATTCCCAATACAATTTAAACAACTAATTCCACACGCGTCATACTCATGTTTTGCTGTTAACACTTGGATTGCACAAAAAAATTATTTTATTTTATTTTTATTTTTCGCATGGTCAGCTTGATTCGGACGGAAAAGGGATATAATAAATCTGTCTAGTTTTAAGATACTGATAAGCTTATTCCAAGCTTATTAAAGTTTAATTCATTAAAATTTACAGCCAGTCGGCAGGAAAATAAGTGGAAAATTCTGTTTGCCTTTCCACATATGTTATATCCAATTAGTGATAGTACTAAGTTTAATTCATTAACTTTTATAGCCAGCAGACAGGCAAAATCTAATACTATTTAATACAGTAACCTAGAATAATCCTGGTTCAGTCTGTTCAATCTAATTCTAACTATATTCGCGTAAACGTCTGTTCCACTTTAACAAATTTGTTCATTCAAAATTGTCTTTTAAAATCAAATTAAAAACCTAAGGCACCCTTCACTTTACTTACACCAAGTGTTCGTTTTTTTTTTAATTAAAATTGATTGCGTCCATAATTCGACTGATCTATTTTATCGGGTACAAGAAATTGGAAACAAATCAGAAGGAAACCATCTTACAACAATCACAAATAACAAGGTACAACATCTCAAAAAGTTTTTCAGCCAAGTATTGTGGCTGTAATCAGCTCTCGAAGAGGGTTGTAAAATATAGTTATTCGGTCTCGTATTGAGCCGTAAAATTATCGGTCCCGTTTGGCGATCGTATGGGGTTTATTCTATCAATTAAAAACAAATTCGTGATTTTGTTAAAATCGGGAGTAATCAACCGATGAAACAACCAACCGGTTATTAACGTTCTGCTAAGTCCCCATCAATTCAAAGGCGGATTCTGCAGGATCGTTACACCCGTCTCCTTTTTCTGCAGTTCTGCGAGGGTCGGTCATTCCTTCTTTGATTAAATTTTCTGTCGGATCTGGAGTTGAGGGTGTGATACACATCGCGGTAAGAGTTTGAGTCCGGGAATCTAACTCCTGATCAGAGTTTGTCTCCGGAGCTACCAACTCCTTTTGCTGATGTTGTCTACGCCCTTTCCCTTTTCGATTTTTTTTATTTGTCTTACTTGGACCAGGTTTATTCTTGGCCCGGTTTTCATTAAAATATTGGATATGTTTCTCCTTCATGTGTTTGGAGAATTTAGAGCCATTCGTTTTTTCAACATACGTGCGCGGCCAATGTATGAACGAAAAAGCTTCTCAAAGTGTGTACGCAGACAGCATTGCAGGGATCCACTATTTGCATTAATTACAATTTCCTTGCACTCATAACCCATACATACATGCATGGCATGGAGCTTATAAATCAACCTAAAGTCTCGTCCATTGCATTTAGTGTCGCGGGAGGTGACATGTGATTTAGAGGAAGCACATTTCACCGTCAATTTCAATTCTCAGAGTTCCAATAATTCATTCACTCACTCCACGTCAACACCACCGCCAACAACAGAAGAGGTTGAAGTCACTGCTGACTCTGACTCAAATCCAACCAATACCACTGCCAAAGTCACTGCTGACTCTCACTCACATCCAACCAACACCACTGCTAAAGTCACTGCTGACTCTCACTCACATCCAACAAACCCCGCCGTTAGTCAGTCACCATTGTCCGTCGTCATCCACCCGGCCCCTCACTCCACTCAACACCACCACACCGTGTAAGTAATTTTATTAATCTAAATTTTAACTCTAAATAATTTAATTGATCAATTTGTCCTCTTAGTTTTTTATGGTCTCACTCGGTCCTCCGAGTAAAAAATAAATCGTAGGTAGAGCTAAAACCAAAAAAAAAGTATGTCATCACTACTGAAAAAAGCACTGATGACCGACGATGACATATTTTGGGTTCACCCGATTCCAACATGTGACATATAGTTTTTTAGCAGTTCTTAACCACGATTCCAGATGTGATATTCCCAATCACCTACGAGGTCGCCCTGAGGTCACCTGAAAGGTCATTTTTGACCTCAAAATTAATTTTCGACTTTTTGGTGACGAATATTTTGGTAACGTTACGAACGACATCTGAGGTCAACGCAGATGTCAAATAGAGGTCACTTTTGGCATTAAATGAAATCCCAGAGTCATTGTAGAGGTCAAATTAAAGTTATTTCAGCAAATTAGACCATTTTTAAATAAGTACTATAATAGTCCACGGTTTTCAAATAAATACAAGTCATTCAAACTTTTTTCTATTATATTTTCAGGTCAGCGGTTGCCCGTGGTAAACCAACAGTCTGCAAAATCTTCGACAACCTCATTCGACCTCTTCCCAGGTCTCCCAATGATCCGCCAGATCGCTGGGAGATCGGGACGCGCGGCTCAGCCGCACGAGAAATTTGTAAAAAGTTCTTTGCTATGTAATTCCTATGTAATGCAATTTTTTCTAGAACTGTCCCTATTTTGCTCTACTTATTACGTCCAATCAATATTACCTGAGTGGAACTACCTGGTTCGTTTTTGAACCACGGGTTCTCTAGTAATTGATAAAACTAGATGGAAGTTTTAAAGGACATTAAATGAAGCAATGGGATTTTGCCTACTATCTATAAATCTACAAAACAACATATTAATTAGATTAAATTATATATTCTTGTGTATTTTTCATTTTTTTAATTGTTTTTCTGTTAAGCTATCAGCTCGATAGGCACATATCGCCATATACTGGTCATGCCCAATCGGATAATGTGTGACGCCCTCATCCTATTAATGCTAAAAGGGTTACTCAGTATAAATTGCGTCCTTCTCTATATTGATGTCAATTACATCATTCTCGATCATTTTCTTCGTAGTCCGTTTTTGCCAACGTCCGTTGTCCTTGAAACACAATACAGAAAAAACCGAACGTGGGAAACAATAAGTGCATATGTCTTTGTTCCTATATAGAAAATATGTTAGGATTCTGTGTTTAGTGATATCCATTCTCCTAAGGTAGAAAGTCGAAATCTCTCGTTCGAAAGCCTTGGACAATTGTGTAGTGTATGCGTTTGAGTATGAGTAGAGCACGGAAGTTTCCTTCCTGCTTTAGTTCCTCGTGATCTTTCCTTATAGGATTTCCTTGTTCTATTTGGGATAGTTGTTATGTGTTTTCCTTTGTCTAAAAGTTACCAAAAAAGGCTATGTAGAAATACTATATAGTAAGCAAATTCATGTTACTCTAGAGTTAGTAAGTCAATAGTATTGGAATCAGAAATAAAGGACTTTCGAGTCAAGAA
>JAQGCA010003425.1:0-11829 GCA_034698945.1 Protaphorura quadriocellata | reverse complement strand
ATTATAAATTATAGATGTAAAGACTTTTCTAAATTTGGTCAGTATTCTCAGAGTGAACTGTTGTAGACCATAATTTGATAACAAATAAACGCGAAGACAGACATTGTAAATTATATAAAATCCTTTTCGAGTTATACTTTGTAAATCGTCTATAAATAGTCTTTGTATCTTTTCTCCTCGATGACCTCTTAGACTAATGTTTGAGAACTGATCCTAAAGAGTGAACTATATGAATGCCTGAAGTAGAAGAAACGAGTCTCATATTTATTTACAGTCCTTCAACAAATTAGTTTATTCATTTGTGCTTTTACACAGAATAAATATTTCCAAACGTTTGAACAGGAGCTGTATTACTTGCTTGAATATATGGACAAACTGGTAAGTTATATGCACGTTCAACTAATTTTTTCTTGTCAAAAACATCCTCGTCCCACGTGAAACAGCGTTCTTCTTCCTCTTTCGGAATCTCTGCCTTCGGAAGGCCCACCGCTTTGTCCAAAGCTGTAAATATATACAAAGAATTAGAATACTACTGAATTTGAAAATCGACTACATGCTTAGTAAGTATATTTTTTCAAAGGTCATATAAGTTCTAACCAATCTTACCACCTGCCCCGAGGACCGATATTTAGGTTAGTCGGTTATTAAGCTATACAATCCTACGCCTACCTAAACCCATCCCACAACCGTTTTTTATCAAACGTGGTTGGCCGACCCAGTTTGGACTGTTTATTTCACATAATGTTGTTTCAAAATAAAACAAAATCAATTTACTCATGGGTAGTCCTTTTATTGCTTGTTCATTTATCCAAAGTTGATGAGCTCGACAGTTGCTGAGATGTTCCTTCATTTTCCCTTTTGGGACGTAGTGCGATTTGTTAAAGTCACAGATGTCAAAGTAGCTGGAAGTAATTGGGTTGTTCCATTTACATTTGACCAAATGTTTTGGTCCATACTGCCCCATGTGATAAAGATGAGAAGGGTCAAAAGGACAATAGCAGGCCTGGTTAATGGCAGGAACCACGTCAGGATACCGATACTTGGAATAGAAAGGGCTGTAAAGCCTTATCGGTTTCAGCTAAAGAAGATAAATACAATTTATTGTCAATTCATAATATCCGGGTCAACTCTCCTAGGAAAATTAACCCTGGGCTCAAAGATGTTTTAAAAATTAAAAATAGGTACTCTTCATTGATTGGCATTGTGTTTTGGTGTTTGTAGTTTTTTGTAAACATGTACGAATTTTTATGTATTGTGTAAGAGAGGAGGTTCGTTTTGTTGGAACAGTTCTATAACAAAATTTAATTTGTATTCTGTGTCTATATGGGCAATTTTCGATGGGAAACGGAGACTGAATAAATATTTTGGTTTAAAAAAAAAAAGACTCTTTAAAGAAGTCGTCCGAAGCATGTCTTCCGTAGGGATCAAACCCTTATCAAAAAGTGTCAAGGACAACTGCTACAACTATTTCATGCCACAAACCAATGGTCTGACTAATGTGTTTCAAACTAAATCAATGGCGTACAAACGTAATTACCTCATGTAATTGTTTTGTCCGACCATACGTAGAAGTTACCAAAATTTCGAGAATTCAAAACAGACACTTAATTTAATTAAAAATAACTGGGAAATTAAAATAGCATAGGATAACCTTTTCCGCCACCGACTGGTGATTTTGTTTACCTTCAAAATTCTTTAACAGGAACCCCACCCATAATTATTTTACTTACGGGGTCATCCGGGTCATTGGGATCAAATGGTTTGCGACGAAACAACGGACCACCGTCTTTATTTTTGTAATGGACGAACGGTGGTGATTTCTTAGAATAAACATCACCTTTTTTGTCCATGACTGTCAAGATTCTAGATTCTAGATTTTAGAAACTCCGAACTATTTTGAGATGAATAAAAATAGAAAAAGAAAATACTTTAATGAATGGATCTTGAATTTCCCACGAAAAACGATTGACGTCGAGCTGGGAGGCGACTGCGCACTACGGAACCGTGTGGACGCCGTGGACTTGCAACAAAGGTGAACCAGGCAAGAAACAGACGACGACGAGATTCAGAGCAAGACGGATCCAGAAAATAAGTCATCAGTGTACAAAGAAAACTCAAATTGTGAAAAATAATTCAAGAATTTCAAAAAATTATTAGTGGCTATAGATCCGAGAAGCAAGCAGTGGTAAGTACAATAAAAGTTTATTCTAATAAATCAGTAAAAGTATTAAATTTTCAATCTTTGGATACAATTCGGAGAAATGATAGAATATTTCAATTTGATAAATGAATTTCAAAAATCCATTGACTAACAATATTACCAGGTGATATTTGTCAGAGTTCAAGTTGAAAAATAAAGTAGTAGGCAGGGAGGAATGAAGTCTGGATGACACGGTTTTGTCATTTGATGTTGGTGACCTATGGAGGTCACAGAGCACATGATAGACACGCGAAATTCAGGATTCAGAATGTCCCCGACCTAATCCTTGAAATGACGTGTCACACGAACCAGGTAATCAAAGTGAACCCACTCCGACCTTTGGTCACCATATATGTCACTGGAGTTCACCATTCTAGCCGCGTTTACTACAGCAATTCTTTTTTTTTGGCTTTGAATAAAATACTGTACGATTAGAGTTGATCAGATTTTCGGATTTTCCTCTGGACTCATTCAATTTTTATATGCTACATGTAGAAGTTTAATTGACTAAAATAAGTTAATACGGGGCGCTATGCGTGCGACCTCAGACGAGACGGTTGTCTTGTGACAGAAATTTGTTTCAGATTTTCAAAACAATTATTCCTACATCCTAGGCAGTCTACATTCAAGGAACGATTGTGGGTTATATTGAAACTCTGGAAATCTAATTTTTCAATAGGATTTTACAGTGTGAAATCGAATCTCAAAAAAGTGGACGAAGTGTTGTACACGATATTGAAAAAGTGGAAATTACTGGGACGGATCATGTTAGCGATGAAGAAAATATTTCAAAAGAAAACGGCCAAAGGCCCTTCGAAAGCCAATGCATTGCCAGCCGAGGGAAAGATTAAAACGGACGCCGATGCCAAAATCGAAGGGAGCTCGACAAGTGAAGTGAAGACTCAATCTTCGGATCATCCTCTGAAGAGGACGCAGTCTTCATATTTACAACCTACAAAATCTAGCTCACAAAAATGCTTAGACAAGAAAAAAGGAGAAAGAGTTCCAATGCTGAAGAAGTCGGTATCTGTTCATAATTCTCCGAGTAAACCCCAGGAGCCGCGCCTGAAGCTGAGAATTGTTGTAGAGAAGAAAGTCAAAGGTCATTCCTTTATTCCACAGATATAATTTTTTAATCGGTTTCATGGAATTGATGCATGGTTTAAAATTTCAGAGTCCAACATTCGGCCACTTTCTACGGATACTCCGTGTGTGATAACGCTGATAATTCGTGGACCAACCAGACCCCGACCTGTGTCAAAATTTGCACTGAATAGCAGAACTATGCACAATTTTGATCAAGTCTTGAATGAAATTACCAAACAGGCTAAACCTGTCTGGGGATCTGTGCGAAAAGTTTACAGGATGAATGGAAAAGAGGTCAGGGTCTTTTCTTTGAAAGATAAATTAACAGATAAACCGAAAATAAAATAACTAACAAAAACAATGTTTTACTAAAACTATGTGTTCCAGGTCAGGACAATTCGGGGTTTGATGGATGAGAACAAAATGTTCTTTGTGTCCCAAACTACGATGAATAAACAAGAATTTACATTGCACCACAAAGGTCAAGACTTTAATTCAACTATATATCATATGATTTGTGCGTATTTTTACATCATAATCCATTTGGGTCTTTAGAGCTTATCATTTTGAAGTTGCCGGTGCCGGTGGATCTCCCGCGCAGTACTATAACAATTCGCGACGGATTTATAATTGAGGAATTGATTGTATCAGTGCCAGATAAGGCTGATTCTACCACAAATGAGAAGCCACGGTCAGGGATTAAGAAATCTGACAGTGATTCCTCAACCGAATCGACACATTATATTCCCGCAAAAACTAAGTCCTGGATGAACTTCGGAGTTGTCGACTATGACAGGGCAGTGACAGATTTTTTTGACCTGAAGCAAGTCGTTAAGCAAGGTATTTGCGTTATTAAATTATTATTAATAGCAAGATAGTCCATCCTTGCGGACGGGAAAAAGTACTCTTAGCAGTAGGAAACAGTCAAATCATTCAATTTTGAGGGATCACGGTATCTGAACTGTCCAAATTTCGTGTATAAAATCTAACCGATAAAGCCGTGAAAGAAACTGTTTGACGTCTAAATATTTGGAAACTTTCTATTCATTCTTCGATTGAAAACGGCAATACCCTAATCTCTGTAAGTATAAATAAACAGACAAAAATCATCTCAAAGTGATGTATGAAAAGATAAAAACCGTTTCTCTTTGGTATGGGATTGACTCGTAACTTTCCCGTAGTCAATTTAGGCAACAAACTACTATGGAATATATACTTCTTCTATAGAACACCTTCTTTAATTGAACTGTTTATGACCCGCCATTGTGTTTATAGACAATGGATTCCCTGAGCTTTTCGTATTTTGAACCAATATTTTCTGCACTTCCCGAATTTGAGTAATTAGTGAACAAATTTTGCCGGCGCATATAAAATGATTTCTCAGTCTCTCATTATTGCAAATGTATTGCAATCCTTTACATAACTGTAAACGATTGCAAGGGTTGGTTAAGACTGACACATAACTTCTGGTGATGAACTTGAATCTGTTCTGCAGACTAAATCATAATTCTAAAAGACCAGATCAAATTCAATACACTAATAAGTTACTTGAGTTTTTATAGGAAATGGCTACATAAACCGGCTCTGTTTGGACAAGATCAATGGACAGAGATATGAAGTCAAAGTGATCAATGTAGATATGCTGCCTGCAGGCAACGAGGAAAACCTTGATCCGGACCAAGATTTCTACTTTCTGAAAAAACTTCGTCATCCTAATATAATTACTATTTTCGATGACATAAAATGTCAAAGATTCATTTACGCTCTTTTGGAGCACGCTGAGGTAATGTACATAAAACCACAATACAGTTTCGGACAATTGTTTACTGGTAGCGTGTAATGCTTTCCTTATTTTTCTATGCCGAAGCGTCAAACCCTACAGCAGTATGATGCAATTAGGAGTGTCTTCTTACTCTTAGGGTTAACTTCTAATGGCACAGGCCAAATGGAAAGCCGTTACGTGGTAGTAGAAAAATATGCTGAAGCTTGACCATGCATGCATTACGACGAATGTCAATCAGAATTTTTTTTATATTTATGCCGGATTAGTGAGTGTTGGTCCGATAATTGTTATTTCGACATTTTTCCGCAGAACGGAACCTTGCGGGAGTTAATGAAGAAGGAATATGTTTTGGTCGAGGAAGAATGTTGTGGAATTGTACGGGATGTGGCGAGCGCCCTGGAATATTTACATTCTCAGAACATTGTTCATCGTGAAATCAACCCCGAGAACATTATGGTATGGTGGTATTCATTGTACAGAGAAACTTGTCCCAGGTGACCAGGGCCACCAGGGGTTCCGGCCTACAAAAGTATGGTCGTACTGTCCAAGTACTTCCAACATAATTTAATATATGCCTATAAGGCCTATTGCGCTACCGACATAGATGCCCGTCTTACAGCTTAGGCATTCCCGGGACAGGGTTTCACTAAAATTCACTGTAAGCCAATTTAAAAAAAAGAATTAATAGCTCTTTTGTCCAACCATTTAGTGTTGTTTTACTGAGGCCGGAGAAGGAATCGTTAAACTGGGTAGTTTTGACCACGCCATAGAGGTAACGTACCCTCTGAGTGCTCAGTACGGCAATATGTCTTACATGGCGCCTGAAATGTTGGGTGAGGAAAATGGTTTTTAAAGAAAACATTTAAATGTATTGCATCTTCGTAATGTATAATTTGTGTAATTTTTATTTTTGATATACAATTAGATGAAGTCGAGTATGGATTAAAAGTTGATATTTGGTCCATGGGAGTGATTCTTTATGAGATGTTGTGTGGAGTATTACCGTTCATTGCTACAAGTCAAGGTGAGATGTCGGAACTAATCCGTAATAGAAGACGGATCGGTTGGGATCCCGAAGTTTGGGAAGATATTGAAATGATTGCCAGAAAATTCATGCTGAGAATTATGGATTCTAACGCCGAAACGAGACTCTCAGCCACAGAGATTCTTGAAGAGAAATGGCTTGTGGTAAGCTAGCGTTAATGCTATACCAAAAAATTGAAATTGTTTTTGTATCATATCTTTCATACCATAACTTAACTTCATGTCTTTCATGTTGAATTGCAGTTTTTTTTTTATTATTCTCAGTACAATGCTTCCAAGAGGTATGATTTCCGGGGCATGAAGAACCGGTTCTTCAGGACAAACGCTTTTGATTTCCGGGTCTTTGATAAAATGGGGTTGTCAAGCAATGCCTTGCCTTATGGTGGATTTCTACAAACAGCTGATTCTCCATGAACCTCTAATCAACAAATGCTAAACACAACTAAATGCAAAGTTTAAACTTAATAATCAACGAGTCATTCAAAAATCAATGTTAATTTTCTAATTAATCGTTCGTGCTTGTTTCGTTGAGTGAATTTGACAAGTGGCAATTGTACGATATTCTGTCATGTGGGACAAGGAATAAAATCAAAAATTTAAATTTCATATACTTTATTTTTTATTTTTCCTAGAATTTCCGACTGGTGGAACTGTTAGAGAATAGTTACGAGTACGATAAGAGTAGATATCCACTTTACCTATACGAATTGTTACTTGTCTGATTTGATCTGAAATTTTAGGATGAAATAATCGGGTATCCCGATCATCTGCTAAATCTTGAACACACTGAACAAGAATCAAGTTATCCGATAATCAGGTTAAAAGAGACAAGACTATTTGATTTGACATTTATTTTAACGTGACCGAATTGTTTAGTCTGATCGGAACTTCGGAACGATACGATAAATTGACCTCAACAATGGTTAGAATTTTCCCGTCAAAGTGAAAGTATCAGAGATTTGATCAAGCTGTGTGTGTGGCTCGTGCTGTGTTTATGGTAAAGATTGTTTACCATTGCGGTCCATTTTTGAGAGTAGATCCATTGAAAGGCTTCTGGAAATAATCACATTTGTTCTTCAAAGTCTGACACAATATCCATAATAGAAAACCGTAACTTGTATTTAAAGTTGGGCACAGGGACGTGACAGGTATGGCTTGTGGTTTTTTGTACGCGCGGTCCAGTTACGACTTAGAGTAATAATATCTGAAACCGGGGTATTGATCTTCAGTATGTGGTTGTTATTACGGCTTAAACATGTATGCACCAAATTGCAAGATGCGGTATCCGTATGCGAAGAAATAATTACTCAATTCGTGCAAGAGAATATTTTAAAGGTTGATTTTAATTTGATTCCTTCTTCAAAGAGATAGACAATAGAATTTCAATCATAGCATGAGATTCCGTTTGTAAAACGGACTGTAGACAAAGAGTGTACATAAATATGACAAGGCCGATAGAAGGAGGTAGAATATGAAAAACTGAGTGTTAGAATATTTTGGAGGAGATGGTTGACGATGGAATGTTTTACATTTGACGGATTTTCTCGTCAGATGCTTTGAGGGCCAAAACATTGTTGAGTGCCTTGGCACGAAGTCTAGACCAAATGACATGATCAGTCAATCCCAAGATTTGAGCAGCAGCAAGACCAGCGGCTTCTGGATACATGACAGTTGTACATCCAAGACCAGATGGAACATCCAAAGAAGACCAAATGTCCCTGGCAGCAGTCTGTGGTGTGACTGGTGGACAATTGATGACTGGGTAAGCTGTATTTCCAGAGGTGACTGGGCCAAGTCCGTTGGAACGACCAGCTACGGCAATGAACACGGTTGGTACACCAGAGCCCTCATATTGAGCAATAATTGAAAGGGTCTCTTGAGATCCCTTGTGCGCAGATGTCACACGCAGTTGGCAAGGGACTCCTAAGTCACGGCAAGTCTTGGCAATCTTCTTGCAGTGTTCTTCATCTGATGGTGATCCCATGAGAACAACGGCCTGTAGAAATCAATCAATGAAAAATCAGCATGAGTCAAGTCTCCTTACTTGATCGATTATGATACGAAATAGTATAATATCTTATATTTTCTTACCAAAGCCTTTGGGCTTGGCATGAGCAAGTCGAGTCTCTCAGCAATCCATTTGAAATTAGACTTGACAATGTCAAGAGCCTCATCGGTGACGACCTTAAGGTCACGGTAGACTTGCTTGTCCTTCATGAGTCTCTTGTCACCAGATGGCCACAAACGCCAAGAGTCTGAGTCGATAACATCAGCAACCATCAATTCACCCTCAGTTGTGATTCCAAATTCAATCTTCATGTCAACCAAGGAACAGTCAATGGAGGCCCATGCCCGCTCAAGAATTTCAAAAACGGCAACCGTTGTTCTGTTCATGAATTCAACATCATCTGGTCCAATCACGTGATCTCCAACCTTCAACTCGTTGGAAATCAATTGTTCTTGGGACCATTGTGGATCGTGATTGGCATCATCCTACAATGAAATAAAAGATTTCAGTCATGAAAATCATACGGATATAATTTCTGCTTCCACTCCACAACAGATAAACTTAAAATACAGATATTGCGCAATAAGCATAAGGTTTAGAAAAATATGACCCAAACTCTTTGTGCAGTTATGTTGGACGGTCCGAGTGCAAGTTTTACACGTTCACGCCTACCTCTAAGGCAGAAGCGTTTGACACAATTCTGCTGCCGCGTACATTACATTCATTAAATGGGTCGACCTCGGAGTATTTTTTTCAAGTGAAGATAGAGTATGATAAGTGCTTGGAAAATAGTAATGTCTTTTCAAATGAATCCTCATATGATGAAATGACGATATGGCAAGATGACGGCGACTGGACTAGAGAGATAATAGGGAATTCAATTCAACTGGCGCTAATTGACTCGGATGAAGGTTAAATTGTCCAGCCGCATGAGAAAATTCATAGTCTAGCCGTATATAAAAATTAACTCTGAAGACGACATGAAAAGATTATGCTTCCAATTTGATTCTCTTTAGTATTACATTTGAAAAGGAAGTCATATAGTAAATCTGAACCAATTGTACGACAGTTCGGGTCGGGTCAATCATTGAATGAGATTAAAATCTTTGTCCCACACGTTTACTTAAGAAATCATATTACGTGCATTTTCATTAATAACACACAATAAAAGTGCAAATTCTTGAAGATTCAGAGCAGTTTTGGTTCTTGGAATTGCATCAAGTAAGTAAAACTTGTATTAATTCCAATTTCTCATTTTATTATGCTGGACTCATGCCGTGAACGTTATTATAATTTTATGCACATCAAGCGAGACTGCTCAGATTTGTTTCCGGGCAATTGTACCATTTAGAAAACAATGATTAGTGGTTTACCTTGAAGAAGGTCTCAAGTTTTGGTGGATTGAATCGAAACCCTTCTTTGACTCCTTCATTTCTCTTGAGGAAAGAACCAGTTGCGGTTCTTCGGGTGACCCATTCAATTGGGACCATTTCACATTTCTTGGCCACGAAAGCGGTCTCAGATGCTCTGTTCAAGAAGTGTGTACGGATTCCGACAGCATTCAAAAGTTCAAAGACTTTGCAAGTAGTAGCCGTGGAAATGGCTGCTTTCCCTGCCAAATCATGTGCTCGAGCACCATCTCCAGCCGTAATTTTATCCTTGGATTGAACCAAAACACAACCGGGTTTCTTCGGCAAATCTAAGATTTGCTTAGTTTTCCCTTCGATGATAAGTTTTCCAGGAGTTAGGTCTAAAAAAAGTCAAACAAAGAATAATTAGAATGACCGGAAGATCTAATTAGAATTCGACAGGAATATGATGTCGAATTCAGATTCAGCCGGGAGTAGGTTCCCAGACTGCCGGACTCTGAATCGAAAACTTCAAATCCGACAAAACCGAATTCGGATTATCCGGATTAGATGAAAAAACTTAAAAAGTTGACTAGTGGTTTGGTTGCGATGAGTTGTTACCTGCCATATTGAAGCGACAAAGTAGTCCTTAAGGCTCACCAAAAGCAACACGCTCTAGGAACGAGTCAGGAAGTGACTGGGACGATTCTCTTCCAGAGTCGTATTATTTATGTCCACGCGAAGTAGTAATAAAACCGGTGATCAGATATATCTGGTTGTCCTTGAAAGAACTCCAAGAGTTGAGCAAAAGAAACCTTGACTCTTTTCTTATCCATCCTGTCCTCTCATATATCAGTCAACTAAAAACAGTCACATAGTTTGTACGTCCATGTACATAAATGTAACTCTAACTATTATGTACAGTCTCGAACATTTTATTACGTAATGATGAACATAATCCGTATCTGGTTCCTATCTTCATCAGCTTCAGCCTATTCATTCACACGACAATAACTACTCCTGAAGGATTCAAATCCAGAGATGAGAAGTTTACAAGGGAACTGTTTCTCCTGAAAACCTTTAACCCATAAAGTATATCGAAAACTTATCCAATCGAACCTTCGCTATAAAGCCTGCACCAGTTTCGAGAATATCGTTTATGTTTTAGCGTTAACTAAATGGAAAATCCTCTCTAACTTAGACTGCCGACGAGATTTTGATTCACTGCTAGATTTTCAAACATTTCAAAGCCCTTCTCCAAAAAAGCTTCCAGAAAAGTGTCAGATGAATTAGACAATATAAGTTCGCTTTGCTGACAAAATCTTCATATTAAGTGAACATGATTTGAAGATATGACCTGCACCTTTGACATTAATGGGTTCGGATTCCAAGGGTGCATGCTTCAAACCCATTTAGTTTTCGAAACCCGTGGAATATAAACGATTTCGTTGGCGGCTTGGATGTGTGGTATTAAACCACACCCTCGAGGATAATTATTAGCTCTGGGTTGTTTGAATTGTAATTGTAAGTATTAATATCTAATAATGTGTCCTCTGGTAAGACGATCAGTTTTGTATGCACAGTACACAATGCAAGGGGGTAGCACTCCGAGGGACAAACAAACAAACGAAATAGCAAGCCTGCTAACTTTAAAATCCTTTAAATCACCTTGAAGGAGTTTTAATAATTAAACCCAGGGTCCAGTCCGTCCTTGAGTGAAAATAATTAAGGCTTAGAAGGCTGATCCGAGTTACATGTTTCATCTGAAATAGCTTCCTTGTCATCAGAAATGATAAATAATCCAGAATGTCTGTCTACCACTACTGGTTAGTTCTCATTAAGCTAAAGGGGTATAGAAATGAGTTACTTATGTACGCAGATTTAATTCCCTTTAACCTTTTGCTCTTTTGTAAACATACTAGAAAATCCTACCGTCGCTGGTGAGGGTAGCACCTATGGTAGTATGAAAAATTTTGTGAAGACAAAATCGCAATTTTTGCGATCTGATCTTGTTTACTTGTCTTGTCTAGACTCGGCTGGTATTGTCTGGTCTTCTGGTCTGGTCGGAATAGTGAAAGGATTGATCCAGTCTTTTTTTATGTAGCGTACTTCGGAGAGGAGGCAGGACGATGACCAGTAACAATTCATGTAAATGATGACGTCAATAGCGAGGTCATCGACGTCATCATTTACATGAATTGTGTAAATGAATAACATGGACGTCATCATTCGTGCTCACAAACACACACACAGAAAGAAAGAGTCACACAGGTTTTTATAGTTATCTATAACATACTATTGTCAATCACTATGTGTTAAGTGGACGAGCCCAAGGAAATGAAATAACCCTACCCGTGAC
>JAQGCA010003424.1:0-11831 GCA_034698945.1 Protaphorura quadriocellata | reverse complement strand
TTATTTTGGATGGTCTTCAAAGTAGCATAGCCCTCGACACTCAACTCGACCAACACTTGGTGTACCTTCCTTGTAAGCTATGTAAGTCGTGGACAAGCTCAATCTTAATTAATACGACGTAAATTGTAATTGATTAATTAATACCGTGCCAAAATCCGACAGCATGATTAATCTCATGAATGGCAACATATGTGAAATTGCAATTTTCTCCAAGGGAAATTGTCTGTCCTCCACCAATTCTTCCGGCCTCACTATGTGCACAATTTACATTTTGTCAATTAATTCTGAGACCAAAATACACATCCAAATCGTTACCTATCACATCCATCCCCATAAACAATGTGAATATAGTCCTTTTGGTGTGTCCAAGGAATGAATCGAATGCACGTATTTTCATGAAAATTGTCAAACGCTTTCACAACTACTTGGCGTTCTGGACGGGCTAATAAAATTAGTAAAATTTACATATTAGCTGGTCCAAAATTACATACCAATTGCATGTCTAAATATTTGTAGACTCACCATAATGTGAAGATATTACATAAGGAATGAAGACGAATTCTCCAAATTTTGGCCAAAGTCTGGACTCATCTGTCAACCCATTCTTTTTAGCAAGGCGCTGTTGTAATTGAAATCGCTTCTCATTTGTGTAATGGATAGATCCGACCGCATTTTCATCGTAGTCTGTAAAATTAATTGTTAAATTAAAATTGATCCATCCTACACTTTGGATTATATTGAGTGTTCGTAATACAGTAAAACTTCTCTATAGCGATTCCGAAGAGATGAATGAGAAATCTTTTAATAACACGATAATAAATGCTACGCTTATGCCGAATTACGTACTAACCTTCAAATTAAAGAGCACCGTAAAAAAAAACATTAGAAATATGCTTATACAGAGGTTTGTTATACAGAAGGTCCACTGTATCCTTATACAGATTTTTTTTCTAAATATGCTTTACCCATTCCCGCAGCATCTTCAAATTCAGATGGATTAAATGGTTCACCCGGAATTTCATCTGACGAAATGAACTGAAATGATGGTAAATTAATTAATATTTAACATATATAGCTAGAACTCTTTATTTCAATTTGTGGGTACTCAGACTAACGTATTTTTGTGAAGGATTTGATGGAGCGCCGTCCAGAGAGCCAACCACTGCCAAAATCACAAAAATACGTGCAGTGTCCATTTGAATTTCTTTTTATCGCAACGCGTTGATACTACAAATATTTCTATATATTAATAAAATGCGCAAAATTTCTCATAAAAGTGAAACAGCGGCAGTCGAGTCGTACTGAGGGTTAAAATAGATTGAATAATTTGTATTTTTGTTGTATTTCACGGAGTTCATTGCATTTCTCTATTTTCATTGTGTTAATGCTCAATCCTTTAAGTAGTGGAGATTTAAGATGTGATTGAACAATTGTACAATAGACATCTATTGCCATTCTATCCTTGACACTGACATATTTATTCAATTGTCAGTCGAGTTGAAATACCTTTCGGTTGATAAACCCAGAACTAGGCATCGAAAAAACAATTCCTTGTTATTAAATTTCAAATGTAAAATCAGTCAAGGCAATAGTGGTCGTTCTGTGATTGAATGAGGATAATGGAATAATGACAGATTTTCATTTAAATATCATTAAGAATGACGAAATGGCGCACCTTTGCTTGTTTTTGTATTGGCGTAGTTAGAAAAATATTACAAATTGATTTTTTTTATTTTATTTTAACTCAATCAATCAATCCATCAACGCAAAATAAAAATAATTGGAACAAAACTGGCAGGACGAAGTTTAAAAAAAACTTAGATTAAATCATGACAGGACAAATTACATCTTCAATTAAAACCACATCGAAGTACAAGCAAACCATGGTAAATCTTGATTTGATTTGTTCTAAGTGTCATTCCAAGCGTAGCCAGAAACAAATGTCTCAATGATTTATCACAAGGTACTACAATTTTCGTTCGGTGTAATTCGTGAATACCATGTCAAAGAAATGTAAACATTTTGTTTCTCGTCAAAATTCGTGCATATTCATTGGCTTTAGTATTTTAGAATCATTTGAATATTATTTTCCGCAGTCTTATTGCTAAGATTGCGAAGTTCTCTCAAGTTGAGCTGCAAAGGTGAGCTTGGCTCAATTTGAAAAAAGTCAAAATTATCAATTTGATAAATTAATGTCAAGTCCCACAATTATAATATTCAATTAAAGAAAGCAACTGAGTCGGCGAATTTCAAACAAATTTTCATTTGAACCGTAATTGAACTGCATCAGATTTCCACTTTCCAAGTTATGTGTAAAATGTATATGCATGTGCAATTGGAGTGTGCAAAAATAGCAATTGAAATGTACTTGAATTTTACTAGTGTCAATATTTCATAAGAATCCAATTAAAAAATCAACAACAAAAATCATTGAATGATTATAGGGATAATTACTCGAACACTCGAAAACGTGTGTGATTGGTACGTATATAAATAAATAGCTCAAATTTTTGCATTCGTTTTCATCCTTAGCCATCCGATTTAAATAGATAGAACTGTCCAGTATTGAACAACCGATCCTTCCAAGATGTACTGCTTATTTTATTTGGCAGTTTGTTTGGCTGCTTTCTTTAATGTAGTTGAGCCAAAACCAAGTTTCAAAATTTGGAATAGTAATACTGAGGAAACTGCAACGTTCAGCATGGAGGTGTTTGGAGATACACCTAATCTAGGAAACGTTTCTTTAGAACATTTTCCAGACACAGTAGGTTCACGATATTGTGTAACGGGAATGTAAGTATCGCTTGTATTATTATTCGTGAAAGTTTGTAAGTTAATTTCACAATTTTCAGCAAAACCCGGTTCAGAAGACTTTCCCTCACTTTATCGAGAAAAAAAATCTAAATTCTGAAATACGTTACGTACAAGGTGGTTCATGACCATTTAACACAGGCCTTATCCTAAATCCGTGTACTTTCGTACGTAGAGAATTTTATTTGTAATCCAACCTGCTATTGAAAATGCACATTGCAACGAACATGCACACCGGACACCGGAGCTTAAAATATTAAACCAGCAAAGATATAGAGTTTGTAATTTCTCAATTAAAAACCCATACCTTCAGGCCGAAGTTTGAGTCGATGATTGCAATGACTCAGTGGATTCTAAAAAAAATCCAAAATTCATATCTCACTTTTTCTCCGGGGGCACTCATGAATTTAGGGGGATTGAAAATGTTATGAGCCACCCTGTAGAGTTCTTCAGCTCAAAATAAAAATTACCATCTCTTCCACAGTAAATGGTTAAAATTATCTTAGTAATTAAAAGTTGCCATGTCTAATATTATTTTGTTGTACCAGATGGGCCCTTCATCTCCAGGTTGAGGATTACGGAACCGGTCCAAGATGGCCAAGTCCGGACATTAGATATGATATTTGCAGAGTATTTGTTGCTGAAGCTTGGGTCGGATCTGCTCGACTGATTGGTGAAGCTGGTGTTAATAGATTGAGTTTATATTATGGAGATTATTCCAGACAAAACGGTTCTTTTTATACAACGGACCAGTCAACACTGGATGTGCATTTTGAATCAGTACAATTGGTTGGCCAAATTTCA
Organism: Protaphorura quadriocellata; assembly: GCA_034698945.1. Classification (NCBI taxonomy): domain Eukaryota; kingdom Metazoa; phylum Arthropoda; class Collembola; order Poduromorpha; family Onychiuridae; genus Protaphorura; species Protaphorura quadriocellata. Next base: position 8,216 of record JAQGCA010003424.1, on the reverse strand, counting down.
GTTGAATTCTTCACTCAACCAAATCATCAGGGACCGTCATTCTGTTTAGAAGTCTCAGATATGTTTGTGTCTATTAACCAGATGTCTAGACTTGGTTATAAACCCGGAGATATAAAGTCATTCAGGTTCCATTGTTTTGTTAATGCAAAAAGAATTGAAATTCCTCAATATGAAATCCAACAACCTGTATCTGACATGTAAAATGTCTAGAAAGAAGTGCATTGCAGAATTGTTCTATGAAATTATTATTTTTAATCACAAATCATAAAAATCAATTTCAAAAATATTTTCAAGCACACCAGAAAGCGTTAAATAGGTTGCCAATATTATAATAACTTTCAGTTTGCTAATATTCGGTATACTGGTGTCTGGAAACATTATGTAATTATCACTTATCGCGAATTTAATAAAAAAAAATACTTCAGGAATATATTACGTGTTGACACTTTGACCATTCAACTGTCCCATTAGTAGTTTTGCGTGTTAACCACACTTCAAACGAGTTTAAGTCACGATTATGTAAATAATACTATGAGTGTCTGAAAAGGTAGGCAATCAATCAGTGCTCTGTGCGAATGCGTTTCGCAACAGATTCCATAATATTAAAAACCCACCCTTTATGATCAAGCAGGAAGAACTTTTTTTTTTATATTCTTACAATAGAAATAGTTATTATTAAATTGGGAAAACAAAATATCAGACTTAATTTTGTAAACGTCAGTCTGTGAATGTGAACCTGCAAAAGAGGAAAAATTATTTCTCACACATAATTTCTTGAATTTTTTTTGAATTTATTTCTGGAACTTTCGACGCCCTCGAGAGGTTCTGAAGAGAGGGAGATAATTTCTGAAATATTTTATTAAATAAAATAGAATACTTTATTATACTTCACTCATGTACCTACATCTTTACATTACATTATATATGAAACCCAGGATATGGAACATTAATACGTGTGTGCAATTATGGTCTTGTCGATTCAATTAATTAAATTTAGTTATTGCTGCTCTAATTAATATAGCTTTCGATTTATTTACAGTGCATTATACATATAGTGTACGGTAAATACGAGACACCTTAACTGTTTTGTGCATTGCCCCAAACAAGTCCAACTGCCTACAGGTAATAATGGCTTGTGTCATTGGACGCGGACAGCTGATTCTGATACTCATGCTGATACTGAATACTGATAGGTCACAAAGGACGATTCGGAAGGATGACGAGATGAAGGACGAACTTTGGATTTCGTCCTGTTATTCTCTCATTCCCATACCAAGAGCCCTTAGCTCTAACTCATCATCTCCCTTCGTAATATTTAATCTTGTATATTATTTTGTACAGTTTTCTGCATTGGTCGATAATAATTTTGAAAAATAATATAATAATTATTGTTCCCCAAACCTTCAATTGTGTTGTGTTGTGGTCTTTTCTTCTTCGTCGTCCGTCCTTCTCAATTTGGTCATCAAGGTCATCAGAGGTCAACGTCCAATTCCTGATTCCTTCCAATTCAGGTGAGGTCTTTTCTGTTTGACATGGTCATCACACAATTGATTTTATTTTTAATATAGTTTTCAATTGCATTTGAGTACGCATATATATGAACAAGTTTGTATTGAGAGCAGTACACACAACTAATTAATCAAAACTAAAAGAGGTGCCTTGTGCATTTGCATTGTGTGCATACAATTTATACAGACACTTAAGGAGCTAAGGTTGAATAATAGACTTTGAACACAACGAACGCTTCTCATCAGAGAGAGTGGAAAGCGTTGAGGGCTGAGAGTTTGATTAATTATAGGAGCGAGGTCCAGACATGGACACCTTCAGTACTACGAATATCTTTTTCAGACAAACCCATCAGTCATTCATTAGTCATTTTTAAGACGGGATCGTCATTGAATTCGGGGTGAAATAGATTTTGTCAGCCTAGTTGGACCTGGACGTGGGTTGGACGACGGGAAGGAGATATAGTCGATTTAATCCATACCTTCATCGGACATAGAGAGGGATGAATAACACTACACTGCTCTCTGTTTATCGGAAATGACCAACTCAGGTCAAAATGAAATTCGTTGTTTGTATGAGGAATTTGTAAACTCCTCCTTTAGATCATGGTCAACTGAAAAATGTAAGGTTTCCTTCATTTCTTCGAGGACGGATGAATCATTTTACTATTTGACTGCCGTAGGCGGGCTTAGTTGCTAGTCTCTATGAAACACATTATGACAAATTGGTTGGTTATGCCGTCTGTCGCAAAGATTAATTCGTTTTAATTCGTTGTAAACAAGTTTCAAAATTATGTTAACGTCACGCCTTGCAATTCAGTAACACTCTATTCTATGACCGTCGTCGGCTGTTGAATTCTTGGATGCCCACGACATGTAAAATTTTGATGTCACTTTCGGAGTGACAATTATTTTTGTTTCCGTTTACCTGGGAACAACGGATTTGCATCCACACGAAGTTCTTTTAAAGTTTTTCTAATTATAATGTTTAATTATCGGATCCTTTAATAATTTCATTTGACATTTATTGAATCTTATGTCATTATTCTGAATCTCAGGTCTCAGGTGAAGCCCAGGCTGCCCAGGTTCTGATTGGAGAGAATTTCGTGCGAGTGTGAGCCATCAATTGTGTATTCTGGATCTTTGAGGATTACACAATGTCGTCTTCCCGTATTTACCAAAACCACCAGAAAAAATTCGAAGTCGTTTTTCTTGGAACTGATGTCGGTGTCGGGAAGAAGACACTCACCACTAGATTCATGTACGAAAACTTCGACACTAATAACAACGAAGGTCCATCAGGAATTGACTTACATAACCTGGAAGAAAGTACTGTCAGACTGAATTATTGTGACAGGCCAAATGTCACAGATCACAGTCAGTGTGAAGAACGATTTTGGAGTTCCGTCAAGAAGTACATTTCGAAATCCAGTTGTGCCGTCTTCGTGTATGATATTACCAATGTTCGTTCATTCAGCCAAACGTCCGAATGTATTGAATCTATCAAGAAGGAAACTGGATGTAAAGTTATAATGCTGGTTGGAAACAAGGCCGATCTCTCTGAACAGAGAAAAGTGTCCACAGAAGAGGGAGAGAAGAAGGCGAAAGAGGAAAACGTCAAGTTTTTCGAAATAAGTGCTAAGTCCGGATACAACGTCAAGGATTTGTTTCTTTGTATAGAGAATGCTTCAACGGATTCGTCTCAAAATATACCGTTAGACACTTGCGGCCATTCTTCCAATGGAAATGTGTGTATTGAGATCTTTCATGATAGACACAGTGAATTCTCACGAAGGATTCAACACAGGAATGAGCTTTATGGGGATCTCGTTAAACTTTGGAAATCTAAAGAATTCTCCGATATTGTTTTGCAATGTGATGGCGGTGAATTGACGGCCCACAAATTTATTCTTTCAGGTGAGTCTCGCTCGCGAGGTCAGGGGGGTCAGATGTATCTTTTCATCTTTCTAAATGCCAATTTCTGCAATGCAGTGAAATTGTCTAGTGTTTTAGTTCGGTTTCACTGTTCCTATTCCTCCATTAATATTTCATTTCATTTTAACACTGAAACAGCTCGGAGTGAGGTCTTTCTTGCCATGTTCTCAAGAAGTGGAATGACGGAATCTACTTCTAAGACTGTCAAGATTGATGACGTCAAATTGGACACAATGAAGATTCTCGTCAAGTACATGTACACTGGATGTGTTTCACCACTTTCCATTGAGGAAATGTCCGACCTTCTCCGGGCTGCTGACAAATATCAATTGAAGAAGTTGAAGAACGAATGTTTTCAATTGCTCATTGCGAAACTAGAAATTGGGAATGCTGTGGAATTGGTTATGTTGGCTCATCTTCACAATCCAGACGATGGGATTAAATTAAAAATACAGGAATATGTAATTAGGTGAGAATGTGGATTTTATTATTTTTGGTAATTTGTTTAAACCGAAAGGTATACTGGAGGTATACAGTAGGTTAAATTGTAACGACTGAATTAAGTTATGCATGCTGGCTCTTCATTTTAACTTTCCAGATTGGAGGAAATTATTTTCCATCCATGTGTGTTTATGAATTTGGATTTGTAATTCTTTTTAGCAAGCTAGAGTCCAATTCTAGCATTGTTCGCTACTGAAAGGACTAAGGACGACCATCAACTTTAATTTATTTAATCTCTTTTGTTCCAGAATGCGTGAGGAACTGGGTAAAGTTCCAGAATTCAAATCGATGATGGAAGAGAATCCAACGGTCCTGACAGCAATTATGTTTGAAACTTATAAGCAGCTGGATTAATCTGAAGATATCTGTTTTGTAGTAGTATTTACTAATCCTTTCTGTAACTTCAGTATTATTATCATAAGTCTCCGTAACATTAATTCTTCATCCGGTCGTCGTATTCCACAATCCAGTTGAGCGGAAACTTAGAATTTGTTATACATATAGTAATAAGTCAAAAATTAGTCATGGTTCCAGAACTTGGAGTAAGTTTGTCAGAAAATCTATTTTCCATGATTTCTTGTACTTCAGTTAGAGCTGAAAAAATGCAAACCAAATAATTTCTATTCTTGTCAGAAATTGAATAATAATTATTACTTTATTCCGAAAGGATTACTCAATTTAATACTTATAGTTCATGCTATTTATTTATTTATTGAATCAATATTGGGCATTTTCATCTTCTCTTCTTGCGAGAGTAGATTCGATTCAATTTCAAGGTATAACAAATTACTTGATACAGTTTAGTAAGTTTAAGCCTGAGTAATTAAAACTTTCTCGAAAATAACGCATTGTGTATTTTAGGCTACGATTTATTTTAAGTTATATTCCATTACAAAATCTAAAATTGAAATTATGTATGATAGTTTAAAACAGATAATAAACATATAATGCAACAAATTATTCAAAAACTTTCCCAGCCTGTCCTGTGTAGTGTAGTGTATATTGACCTACTATACACCTCACGCAGTTTGAAAGCATCAATTGCAGTTTTGCAAATCATTCTGAAGCACGGAAATTAAAGGGTATTCCTTGTTTTCGAAGTGTCGTCCAATTCCATTACTCGCTTGACCTCAGGCAATCACCTTCTGTCATCAGTCAATGAATATAAACAAAAAATACTTCTATTAAAACCTTCTCACTAATACCATAATAATTAATGGGTGAATGAGCAAACTGTTTAACAAGGAAACAAATGCAATAGTATTTTATTCATATTACTCATCGCAGATACTCATTCGCTAACGTAGAGACAGTAATGTTATGTGCTTTGAAGTTTATTTCATATTAGCAAGAAATACTATTCGCCACTTACAAATCGAGTTAGTCGAGTAGACTCAAAAACCATAACCGGAGCGTGAATTATAAAGAAATGTTTTATTTTAAAATTAAAATTCGGACCGCACCGGTGTGCTGACAAATCGGTCTTATTTGTTATCAGATTTAAGATGACATCTGCGCTGACTTTTAAATCTATCTGAGTTCCCATCAGAAATGGTTTCCTTGTCAGAATTGTACACCACTACGACTACGATCACGTACAGGACTGTTTAGAAAATATTCAAACAGCGAAGCGAGATGGTCAATAGTCAATACGATGGGAATGTGTTTGTTGTGATGTTTTAGTTTTTAACATACACATGCAGAGTATAAGACCGCTTGGATCGTTCAGTAGTAGCTATATACCATACTATGCCCGAAATCGAAAACGTTGAATGTAGTTCGAATTTAAATATTTTGAATTATTCATTGGGATTCTGGGAAACCACTCAATATGGTTCGGATAATTCTTTCATTCGCATTCTATTTCGTGTTTACATGGGTGGTTCTGGGGATATCTCAGGTATGGCTTTTTTTATTGATTAATCCGTGAAAGCATTATGTCCGGATAAGTCTCCGCACAAGTTAACCAATTCAAAAATACACGGGTTTTGATAAGAGTCCAGTTTGCCATATTAGAAATGTATACAAAATAAATATAAGACACCAAATGCTTGCCATTAGAAACATATTAACAAATATTTCCTCAAGCACCGCCTAGTAGAATAGAGACCGGACTTTTGAGTTCATTTTGTGAGTCCCGAATCAAATTATTTATTTATCCATTTGAATTCAAAATAAGGTTATTTATTTGGCAAGGTTGGTGGAGCTCCTAATGCAATCGCGATAGAAGACACAGATAAACATGGTGGAATTGTGAGTTCTGACAACGACGGCAAATACAACTCTTGTTTCGAAGACAAAGATTGCAAGAATGAAGCATTGGGTCCTGGACATGAGTGCAAATGGAGTTCTTCATCAGGAGTTCCCACTAAGAAGTGCCAGAAAGTCCTCAATTAATCAATCAATCTATCGCAATTGAAGATATCCGGTGACACCATATTTCCCAAACCTCAATTTCAATTGGAATAATAAAACAAGAGATGAAGTGATAATCATAATATACTGACTTTCTCTATAATAACCAATAGAGAAAGAAAGTGGGTGAAAGAAGTTCTATTTGAGCCTCGGCTTAAATTATATTTGCCTTTCTATCTAACTCACTGGTAAATCTATAATACTATCCGGACGATAATTAAGTACACTGTTTTAAGATTAACTCGAAAGATACACACTTTTAAAGCTAGAGTAGAATAACAGCAAAATAATTATTTTGAACAATGATCATGAATTTATTGGTTTTTATTTTCAACTGGACCTAACTTATTCACAAAGATCGGTAAGTAAAAGTATTCGCTTGTGGTTGGCGCGGGGTGCGTGTATTTAAACGTTGGGTTAGCTTGTGACATTAATTTAATTTTGTACTCAAGTTCAATAGCACGTTACGTAATGATTCAGATTCAGAGATTTCCAAATACTTACTTATTTTATCACTCAATTTTAATTATTATATTATCATAATTGCATATTTTCAGAATACAAACTTACATTATCAAATTAGGGTTTGGCAAGAATTAATTACAATTTCAACATACTCAAGAGTTCGCCAGTTCGCATTAATTAATTTAATCCGAAACAAATAAATTCACTGTCACTCACTCTTCTAGACTATTACAATCCAAACGTACGTAATTATTAAAAACACACTAAACTACTTGTTTTTCAAATATTTAGCGATTGCGATTGCGATAAGATTCATGCATGGGAGTGTGCGCGTGTGCGTGAGTTTGCATATCGGATTTTTAACGAATTATTATTTTATAATTTAAATATAAAAGAACAATAAATCATTTCCCACCCCATCCCTTGAAAAAGGAAGCGAGGGATGAAACTAATCCACCAGGCGTTCCTGCACTAGTCCTAGACCGTGTAAAAAGATCACTTTGATAAGGTGTACTATTTTGAAAGAATGACTGATTATGATTCGTCATATTCTGGGCACTCATTTCTTCTGTGATTGTTCCACGTTGAACATTTTCCCAGTCAGAGGGGAAATTGTTGTCACAATAGTCTATGTCCGAGTCCGATGATTCTCCGTCACAAATCACAAGATCTTTTTCAATTGATTCTTCCATAGATCTTGCCAACTGCGTGGCTATGTCGAAAGGACCTCTCCTAAGAGAAAAAAATACAATTAGACCAGTCTTAAATATATAATATGAAATATTTATATGTATATATAATGTAATATCCCACTTGAAACTAGGCCTCCAATAACTAAAGGAACACAAATAGATTTCTTAAATAACCCTGGCCAATAAAATATCCAAAAACCTTTATTCATCTACTGGCAAAATGTCGTCTAACTATTCTCTGATCTGTTTTTGTTTCCCATTTTGAATTCAAACTATGCAGGAAATTAATGTGGGACCAGAATAACTCAGAAATGCTATTATTGTTGAGTTTTCGTGACACCTTTAACGTATAAATTCGAGCTCCATGCAAGAAACTATAGAAATCTTTACATCGCGCATTGCTTACACACCTATTCAACATCAGTTAAAACCTTGCGAAAAATTCGAATGCGAAACTGCAAAATATCCGCCAACAATATCGAATCAATTAGTAATCAAAGGTGTTAGTCTTCTGTGTTAGTGTCAATTATCGAATTAATGCTCTTTCATAATATTCACTTTGGTAGGATCCTCTTTTGAGGTTCAAGATCCGAATCAACAGAAGAAATTCACCTAATAAATCCTCCTAAACTTCATGCAAAATAAAATAATTCAAGAATGGAAGCTAACTGGAAAAAATATTCCGCATTTTCTTTTATGTATC
>JAQGCA010003423.1:0-11831 GCA_034698945.1 Protaphorura quadriocellata | reverse complement strand
AGCCCGGAAATATTTCCGGGTTCGAAAGAAACTTAATAAAATATATTACGGGGATTTCCTCAAAAAATTCTGCTGCTAAGCAACCGAAAATATTATCATCACGACCGTGTCAATGCATCTCCTAATCGCCTTCTCTCATTTACTAAAATAATTTGCATCAAAACATTTTAACTGCATTCTTTTGCTAAGCAACCCAAGATATTATCATCCCGACTTCCTCAATCTATCCCCTAACAGTGTTCTCTCATTTCCTAAAAAAATCGGCAAAATAACATTTTAACTACATTTTGTTGCTAAGCAACCCATTCTATTAACATGTTTACCATATTTTATAAACCACCCTGTTGTAAAATGCTTTTCCTAACCTCTTACATCGTATTAATGAATTTCCCAGTCAAATCTCGTTTTTTAAAAAAGAACTTCTTTTGAACTACCGTGTAGGGTCTAATTTATGAACCACCCTGTGAGTGCTTTTCCTAACCTCCTACATTGTATTGATGAATTTTCAGGTCAAATCTCGTTTTTTCAAAGGAAAACTTCCTCTGAACCACCCTGTAGGGTCTAATTTATGAACCACCCTGTTGTAGAGTGCTTTCCCTAACCTCCCACACCTCATTAATAAATTTCCAAATCAAATCTCAAAAAACTTCTTATGAACCACCGTGTATGACCTAATCTATGAACCACCGTGTTATAAAATGCATTCCCTAACCTCCTACAGCGTATTAGTGAATTTTTATTTTTAAATTTTCGTCATTCACAAATTCGCACGCAAAACCATGAGACACGGAGTTGTTTGGCGTCAACAAACTCATTCGCCCTTTCCTCCGACTCCAAAATAACTTTTCATGCCACTCAATGCCCTATCGGTTAAACTGAATTCACTTCAGTTCAAAATTTTGAAGTGAAGCATTATTTTTTCGAAAACTTTTTGCCAACAAGTTTAGAGTAGTTATTTTGATTGATTTTTAGAGGCCAAAATAAAAATTTAGAGTTGAGCCGAAGTGTATGAAATCGTGTTTCATTTTTACATGCGTTGGGACGGAGCAAATGTTTTTTCGAAATTTTGAAATGACGCACAATTTTTTTTTGAAAAATCCCGAGTTATAGGTTCTATGGGAACTTTTTTTTGATTTTTTGATACTATTTTCAAAAATTAGAGTCGAGAGAAAGTATATCATAACTTTCCGCGTATGGAAAAAGATTTCTAGAAAACTATATTGGCTCGATTATATCCATTTGACACCATGAGGTCAGCAAGAGTTAATAATATGCGGTTGTCCTATGTTCTCTGCTGACCCTTGATGACCTCTACAAGGTTACCTTAGGCAAGACGTTGTTAGACTCGACGATAGACATCCCACCGATAGAAATATAATTCGGCGGTAAAGATCTCGCATATTCAAGGCTGAAATGCGTTGTTAAAAAGGTCAATCTCTGATCATTCTCCAATTCTCTGAGAGATGGCATCCCAGGAATATCCAGTTCCTTCCGAATAAACTCTTCCAACTGCGGAAGATGATTTTGACCTCTGACCCAGAAATGCCAATAAATGGGTATCAGTGTATTGTGAACTCTTTCCATAAATGTCATTGGTTCATGCCACCCAGTGACGCTCATGTCTGGAATCCAAGATGTCTCCGGTATATTACCCATTACTTCAGATGTCCACATGAATACAGTTGTAGTACTTAGGGATATCGTTTTAGCCTTAGACGCATAAGCAATCGCCAAACCACACTCGTTGAACATCACATCCACAAACACGAGGTCAAATTTAGTAGTTTTGACCAATTCTTTGACCTCTGCCGACTTAAGCATAAGTTCGCACACTGTCCGAGACAAACCTGGAAGGTACTCCCACTCAACACTATTATCACCAGTCACAAGAAAATCCAGGGCACGATTTTCGCCACTTTCAATAAATTCGGTTACGGCTTTCGGGGCAATGTCCACCACTTTCGGATTTGGTTCTTTGGAGGGATGACCTGACAAAAATGTAACATTGTGACCACGTTCGGTCAACTCTTCCACGAGTGGCCAAACAGAAATTCTTTGACTGTAGGACGAGAATCCCATATAAAATAATATTTTTGCGGGGTGAACAGTTTTAAATAAAGTCAGTAGAAAAATCAGAATTAATATTGAAAACTTCATTTTAAATTTTGTTTTCTACGAGTTAATTCTCACAGCAGTCCAACGCAAAGGCGAATGCAATAATGAACTCAGGACTTGCTTTGGAGTACGTATTATGTAATGACCCAAATTATGGTTGGGAAATTATACTCACGGTCCACTTTTATGTAAACTTGTCTCCTTTCCTCAATTGCATAGTTTCTGTCTTGTAATGAATGGCAAAAGTGTATGCTGTCGGCAAATGGTGACTCACACGTGTGAATCTCAGGAAGAATCTCAAAAACGACAGAAAGATGTACAAAAAAAAATAATTACAAAAAATGCTGCTGGAATAGTGACTATCACTTTTTTTTCAAGGGAGTTTCATTCAAATCTTATTCAAGTCTAGGTTTCGAGTCAAAAATGTATACAAATACTGACTAGAGTACGTTTAAATTACAATACTTCTCGTCAGAGCGGAAAACGTTGAGGGTTGAAGGTTTGACGAGGTCAGGACACCGAAACAAACAAATATTAATTGAATTATATCAATGGGAACAATTGGTAACCTTAATTTTGTAGTGACAGAAGAATGGATTCTTCTTAAATTTCTTAGAGTAAAAGTGTTTGACCTTTCTTACGATAAACCAGTTCTTTATGCCGCGTTAGTCCGGTTCTGGTTTTAATTCCTCACAAATCCAACCAACTTCAAGCAATTATTATACCAGGACGCTCTGTATTGAGTGAAACTGAAATATTTGGTGACAGTGCAGATATGAAAAAAATGAACTACAGGCTGTTTTCGAAATGACGCACATTTGTTTGCTGCATATTTGAGGTGGTTACAAAAATTTATGTTACAGTCAAACTAAAATATATCCAGCACTTAATTTATCAGCTTGAAATGAACAAAATTTACTCTAATAACCACTTTTATAATGTGGGTTTCTCCGAAATCCATGCAAATCGTAATTCAGATTAAATTGCATTCGTTATTTACATGACAAAGTAATAGCTGAAGAGCTGGACTCGCTTTCGTGTTTCCAGGAAAATTGAAATTTTGAGGCAAAATCGACTTGCTCATTGTAGAACCATAGCTCAAAAATTTAGGAGAACACTTACACATTGATAGTCAAGACGGGTTCGCGAAATATTTAGGTTTTAAGGGCTTTTCAGGCGGAAGACCATAATAACCTGCCACGAAACTGAGAATGACTCATTTAATTATCATAGTACTATCATATATTTTACCTCATATTTTCTTTCAAAATTCTACCGCTCAATCTGCGCGAGATATAGGTGAACGGAACACAAAGAAACGCCAACCCCTGTAATTGGGATTCAAGTGACTTAATATTTGGCGAAGCCCAAAAGCGTAGTAACAATAGCCAGAAATGAGGATATGCAGTCTTTAGGAACGTTTTTAAATTATTCAGTCTTTAATATTTCAGTATTTGGTATTGTACAGCACACGATTTGGAGGAATAATTACTTACCTACTAAACCAGGATTACTTTTACCTTTTTATAAAACGAACGGCGAGAAATTTTAGGTACTAAGTATAGTACGAATGTTTAAAACAAATAGTTGATTCAAAAAGTTTAACACAATAAACAAAGCTAGTAACTAATAATTTTAGAACAACGTACGAGTTTGCGGATGTGTAGATTTGAGGGTTCCTACCTGTTGTACAGCTCTGTATTTTAAAATATTAACTGCAATATTAAGTTAGTTAAGTACAATAGTAAATCAACATAACATGATAAGACATTCATATTAGGTAAGCTCACGTGGATAAACAAACAACACCCGGCAGGTCATTTCAAAATTAGTGACAGTAAGCCTGTGTTGACCATCTTTCCCATGTCGCCAGTTATGACACCATCAGGTCAATGACATCAAAACTAATTACGCAAACCGACGTTAAGAATTTTCCGGCTACAACATTTGAAAAGTCATTCTCAGCTTTTACTCGTTTTGATAGCATGAGCTTACCTAGTAAAGCTATTTAATACGTTACACTATAGGGTGTGGCTAATTCGCCGAAATAACCGCAAGAGTAGCCTAAGTCACCAAAACTAAGTCTCAAGAACTCTTGTAATATCTAAGCAAATCCTTCAAAAAACAGTTATATTAAATTAGTCTGACTTTAGTTCAGAAATTTTAGGCACCAGTGGAGGGTTACAATTTTGTTTCCAAGTCCCCAGCTTCTTGTAAACGCAACTCATTCTTTATCTTTCTACCTTGCTTGCACATGGGTCTCGTAAGCTGAGTAGAAATCCCGAAAATGTGGCGTACATAAAATACTGTTTTTGAAGGACAGATGTGTGGTATGCAATCTGGGATCAAGGTCTGAACCCGAACAGACGTAGGAAATTCCGGTGTATTATAATATCCAGGTACGCATAACCTCATGCCATAGAGCAGCAATACGTTAGTTTAAAAATTGGTAACTCGTAATCATGAGTGATTGTATTCGATTATAATCAATCACAATAATGCCTGGGTATTATAGCTGGGTATGCAAAACGTGAAAATATGCACAAATATGTATTTTTAAGTACGGCAACACCGAACACATGCTGAATTGACTATTCAAATACCCATGTATTATCCCTAGTTGTGCGGGAACTAGCACTGAGTCTGGATGAGCGTGGTACTCATTGGTTGACGGTTCATGTGGTCCCTCTTGAGAGAAACAAAATAAAATGTGCCAGAAGAAATCATATAAACGCACTCACTTCCATTGCAATTCTGTTCTTCCACTGAATATGGCATTACAACATCTGTGTAAAATTCGTCACCTTCTCTAACCAGTATTCACATTATTGAAAGAAATAAATCAATCGAAGCAAATTACTTGTACTTTGTCCGACAAGATTTATACCTCTAACATAGTATTTCGCACGCTATAACGTGGCACGTTGAATATATAATGTTGTATAACGTAGTATATAGAGTAAAGTAATGTTACAAAATAATATTAAACTTTCTAGACTATCGCCTTGTCTCAACGAGGGGCCGATAACGCTATACGTTAGTTAGTAGAGTCAATGTTACTACGTCAGTATTAGGTTCTAACAACCTAAGCTCTAAGTTTTAACAGTACTTACGCACGAATTCGTATGCAAATACCTTAGTTCAGTGACTGACGTTAAGTCGAGTGGAAAGCGAGAGAAAATCTGAGCAAAAAACTGGTTAAAGTACATCTTGTAAAATTATGTCAGCTTACGTAATTATATTATGTTATATGCATTGTTCGCAAATAGGACGTTTGTGACATCCTTTAATTTAATTAACTTGCTGACTCTAATTAGTCACGCATACTTCAATCTCATTAATTCTGTCTATTATATAAACCTATTGTTTTTGTTAATAAACTACTCTTCAAGTCGCAAGACTTGAACAGAGTCATAAACTCAAGTCTGGTCTACGCCTTATCATTCATCCTAACTCTAGGAATGACCCTTAAACGCCCGCCGTTATAATCCGCATTTGATCAATGATGATGCTCTTAGATCATCGGACCTAATTGATGGAGCCTCAGCGCCCTCATAAAAACCTGATCTAACTAATACACATTCAAAGAAATTCTAGTTTCAAATTGATTTTTTGCAATTACAGGTTCCTGGTTCGGAAGACAGCTGCGGCAATGTTACCTGCCCACGAATTGGACCGGATGGTGGGGCAAAACATAATGTGACTGACCAGGCGATTTATCCATGCTCCAGGTGTAGCTTCAATCTATAGAAATTGATCGAAGGTTGTGACTACTGTGAGAAACCGCTCTTGTGTGAACGGTATGCACAGTGCACAGGGTGCAGTGGGACGACGGACACTTGCGGTAATCGTGCCGTTGGGACTGCTTGCGACAGAAGGAAAAATATAGTAGAGGAAGACTGTCGAGATTGTTCGGGGTGCATTGAGACGAGTTGCCAGTCGAGGTTGCTACTTCCAGCGGGAAGTACTGCCAATCACCTGAAGTACTTTGCCTGTTTTTTAATAATTGCATGGAGAAAGTTGAAGCTCTAAGCTCGGACACACCCAAACAAAAAGGACTGAGGAAAGACTTTTTGAATTCTGAGAAGAATATATAGTCTAAACATCAACATGTGACAGCTGCATGGGTTCTCAGAAGCCTAACCAAAGTTTCTGCTTATCAATCCCTATCGTTGTCGTTGGAGCCTCAGACATCTAACCCACTACCGAGATGACCTTGTCGACCCCGTTGTCGCGCTGACAGTGCGGTCATCTGTTCCTAAGTGAAATCAACTTGTACACCCATTTAGTCATTAATTCTGAAAGCGCGAAAGGGAGCCATTCAAGTGTCATGTCTGTAATTGTGGATTCACTGAAAGAAGCAGCTCAGAAAACATGTCCAGTTTACCCATGACGAGAAGGCCAACAATAACATGACGTTGCTAGAAATGCAGACCAAAACGCTAGTTGCAAAAGAAAAAGGAATCGAGTTGTATAATCTGGACCATATGACAGACACACTAGAGAATACTATGTTCCCAATACGCCCTTAGAAATTCACCTCCTGTTCCACCAGTCCGTCATATTCCGTCATAATGTTGTAATATCACTTTAACTATTTCGTAATAAAAATAAATGTTCACCTTAAATTAAACTGCATCTATTCTAGACTAAATTCTGTCAACGAAATCTTCTAATAATGTTTGATGCATTACTTAACATACAATAACAGTTTTGTTCAGGGGTCTGACTACATATCCTATACCTTTAATAGGGGGAGAAGGATTGAGGAACCAAGTCCTCCAGCATTATCTCTCGATGTCCCACCGAGGTGTGGATCGCGAGGAGAATCGAAGGGGCGATGTCAGGGTAGTTCAAAATCCAAAGTGCGTGATTGCAATATTACCGGCGGCATCGTTGCCAATGTGAGACCGGTGATGACCCCTATGTATTCATGGATGAACGACTGAGGACAAGCTGGTCAGATAGGGTCAGAGTGGACAATATGTCACAATTTTTTGAGGCGCCCTGCCAGTAGCTGGCGTACAGTATTACAGAAATTTTTCTGGATGGAACTGATAGGCGAACAAACCAGTGGAATTTAATGACTTGGGAATGAAAAAAAACGTAGCGCTATCTCTTCAGCTGAGCTCGAGGCAAAGAAGTTTCAAGAGTAGGAGAGCAAAGGCAGTAAACAATGCGCGGAAACTTCGGGCTCGGATAGCAAAGACAAAATGGGCTTTTTCAGAACTAAAGTTATTAGCCCGAAAAAAGAGCAAAAGAACTACTATGAGAAACAGTTTAAATTCCCGGATAATATGGGCCCAGTTTCCCAACGACGCTATCGGTCCGGCCGTAAACCAACCGTGGATGCCGTCTCAGGTTGGTCAGGGACAAGCGGTAGTGCCTTCGTATGAAATGGCTCCACAACTGGAACCTCCCATACTTACAGGTGTTGGCGTTTTAGAATATTTCCGGCAAAATAGTGACATGTGATCAGGCCGAGCATGAAATTGAAAAAAGAAAGAGTGGACAGTCGGTTTTGCGTCTTCAACTGGACAGGAGTCAAGTCTTGAGTTCAGTTCAGGAACGACCTTGAAAAGGGTCTACCATTGAGACTTGAGAGTAATTGATTTGAGCCTCTTGAGGAGTAGGAGAGATTCAGAGGATCAAGAGCCTCTATCAAATTTATTAATTTTTAGTCCTTTACCAATTCAATAATTACTTTAACTAGGCATTGTTCTAAGTGATAGGGAATAATAAGTTTACCATTGTCATTATTGTCAACTTGTGGGTACGCGTGTGAATTATTTATTGCGTTGTGTGACTTGACTTGGGGCAAACCGGGCATTTACTTATGCATTATTGACGATCGAGTGCCTCGTGACCTCAGCGTCACATCAGCATATCAATATTGTAACGTATGAAGGAATCCAATGCACACTGATTGAACGGATATCATTCAATCCCAAAGTGCTTCATTCACTTTTACTGTAAAGTATACGTACATATCAAATTGCTACACCGCATGTGTCATTCAGGCAATCTGCGAATCTCTTCTAAACTTGGAAAGTCATAAAGTTTTTAAGACTCACTCTCTTTCTGTTTTATTAAGTAGACATAGGTTATCTCCATCAAAATGCAACTTGTACACAAAAGGTAAGAAGTGAAAATAGTGCAGATATTGTGACTTCTTCGATTTAATGTATTAAAACATATTAATTAAGCAACTTTTCCAGTTAATTATTTTACCGTTATTTTCCGCACTTCACCGCTAATAATTCTCTAAAAGCTTTAATCTTACTGTATCTCTTGTATGATCAAGTTGTCCTCTATTTTTGATCACGTAAAATAATTATAAAATATATATTGCGCTTCATTGTGTGTAATCATAAGAACTTATAATATTCAACTCTGTGAACAACTGCGAAGGTACGGAAGAAATTATAATAGTTTATATTATATATTTCGGAAAGGTAGACACGAAGTCTCATTCTTTTAACTTTAACTCTAAATTCGGTTTTTTCCACGTTCTTTTATTATCATATACATTGACGGAAGCTAACACGAAGTTAGCTGATTCCCTAATCACCGGCGTGGTATAACCAACCTTAATAATATTATCAGACTTTCAATAAAATGTAAAACGCCAAAGACTTGCAAAGGTCCAATAGGTCAATCCTGGCCGTGAGAACTGACCTGGCTTCGTTTACCAGGCATAGACTGTTGCGCTTTGTTTTAAGGACAGTTAGTGTTTGGGAACTAAGTCTTTTACTCACTCATAACGTTCACAAAGGAAAGTAATAAAAATAATTCATTTCACTACTTTTGACTCGCATCATTTTATTAACATAGTGGCGCCTTTACTTATTCACACCTGGACAGTAATAGAACATTTCCTTCCACGAAATTTGAACTCATAACAGTTCAACAATCTCTGACGAAGATGAGGTTGTTTTGTCGCCGGGTAGTGAGGTTGAAATCGTTTCCTTGGAGAATCTGAGAAATCGGAGTCAGAACTCTTTGTCGAATCCCGCCCACTGGCGGAATCGTCTATTACAAAGCAGGACATTTCTACGGAAGAACCGACCGCGGAGATGTAGGGTGAGTTGAGTTGACATTCGTCCATGTTGACGCCTATGAGGCAACGACCAAGTTCCATATCCCCAATTTCATGACGACAACCCTGACGGTGAGGTACGAAATTCAGGAAATTCGGAAAGAACACTTCAATTGAAATATGGTAGTGCTAACTGGATCGATGGTGGATAATGAATATGATTGTATTTATCGTAATGCACTTTTTGAGGATTGGGATGAACCACCAGCAAACACCGACGTTGTCGAAGGAATTGTTAACCCAGACCGTGCATAGATTTTGATTCCGAGACACTCGTTCCATTTACAACATATTGTAAGCATTCAGCACATTCATCATGCCAACTCGACTCTGAATACCAGTACGTGCTCATCTATGCTGTCGCCAAGAACATCATCAAGGAGGACTCGAGAACATCCAGACCTACTACTCGGATTATCAGAGACATGACCAGTCCACGCGAATATCCAAACTACTGCGAGTAAGTCGCGTATACATTTTTCAAATCTCTCTCTCTCTCAATTGGAAACGAAAATTAAATTTCAACTCCATTCTACGCGTTGACGAACGCCATTCAAGGATACAAGCTGGAAACCTCTGGAATGTTTCGGGATCCATTTGTACCAGAGTACACAATCGACCTGACAACAAACAACCATCGATGTGACCACATAGCCTGAAACCCACTTGCACCATCCTAATAATGGGTACTAAAAAACACCAATGCTGGCTTGTTCCCATAGGTCGTTTGGGAATATATTTATCTCATCGAATGGTCGTCCCGTTTCACAAGGACGACAACACCGGACCTAATGCTCACTAACCCCGAGAAGTGGCCAGAACCACACGAGTGGATCTGGAAGCCTCGCGAAGTTCCAAATATGCGGAAATGTCGTAGCAAGGTGAAAGAGTATCTTTCATAACATTCTCTGTACATACGGGAATTGGTTTTAGTAGTTTTCACAAACTACTATTCTCAAACTCGTAGTTGTACAGAACTACGATTTCGTTGCGTTTAGGCGAATTAGTCGAACCATCTGGTTATGTGTAAGAGGTCTGCGAGGACGCAGCCAAACACGAACGCAAAGTGGAAAAGGCAGCAAAAAATACTCCTTTCCAAAGCCAAGGTCATTATGTACGAGAATGGACAAATCTCTTTGTTCGTTTTCCATTGACGCAAATCTTATCCTTGTAATTAGAATAATCGTGTTCACTTCCGTGAACACCCATACTAAATTGTACATTCTATTTCCTTGTACTCAATGTCACTCTAGCAATTAACCTTCCATTAATTCTGTTATAAATAAGACACGAGTAAGGAAATAAGTTAAGTTAATTCCTGACTACGAAGCTAAGAACTTTACTCTACTCTGTGAAATACAATCTTCGATAAAACGAACTAAGAAAGAATAAAGGTAAAAGTGAACGCTACCAATCTTTGTCATGATTATTCATTTACTATTTACATGTTAGATTCTGAGTTTAATCTGGGGCTGAGCTTTAGCCGGTCCAAACAAACCCAGTTAGACTTAAGTATCTCACACAAGGTAGTTACATTTAATGGACTTACTGGTTTACAATGCTATTAGATATTGGATCTGCGACGAAAATTATATTTCCAAGGTAGCGACAAATCTTGAGTTCAGTTTATTGCAACGTATTCATTGCTTTCATTATTATCATCGTAATAATTGTTCACTGTCAACGTAGGACAAATCATACATTGAGGCATCAAATAATAGAACACGGTCGTGTCAAATTTGTACTCCTGCCGTTACTTAGAGATAGAGATAGACTGAAACTATTTGCTGAGATCTGGGTGTTTCAGTTAAAGGATATGGTAAGAGAACTGGAAGCTAGAAACAACTACTACAATCTCGAGAATATAGCGGCAAAGTACAACCACAAAAACCCTCCTCTCCCTCCAAGGAATTGTGACTTAAACCCAATCGAGCTGTGCTGGAAGGATGTCAAACATGAAGCGAAGAAGGGAAGTACGAACTTCAACGTAACAATCTTGAAAACCTTGACAGAGACTCTTTAAAAATTATGAATGACCGTATCAGTAGCATGTGGTAAGAACTATTTGACAATGCGCATGCCAAAAGTTCAACATGTATGGTATACACAAATATGTATCATGTACGTAGCTGTTCGTCTGTGAAGTTTTATTTCCTCGGTTTCTTCGTCACTTCCACTTCGTCAGCCTAACCAAACACGCCTAGAAAGTGTTTTCGGCTCACGGAATATTTTTTATTCCCGGATTCTTTTGCAATTCCCAACCGGGTTTGCCTTCGTGGGTCAGCTGAAGTCCTCAAAGAAGCCCGAGGTCACAGTGAGTTACATTAGTCCACTGTGCTGATTCAGAGGCCGTCGGCATTTGTTTTTCGAGATTTTCCTTTCAAGTTAGGAAAGTACTGAATTTTGGTGCGGATCTTTGCTGTAAATCGATCCTAGGAAGTTGGGCCCCCTCTTAAGAATATTTTGACGTATGTCAAAATTTTCTTCACTGCTTTTTCTCCGCTTCTTCATCATTCATCACATCATCCATTTCTTCATCATAAAATTGTGACTTATTCAAACGAAGAGAAAAATTCATCTCAGTTTATTGGGTGACTAATTTACAACTCTTATTTAT